>JAMAKT010000122.1:0-75738 GCA_023628415.1 Hypoxylon sp. PDH2405 | reverse complement strand
ATATTTACGTAATATTTTATTTAATATTATAAGTAATTATTTTTAAATAATAATATAAAAATTAAAATATTATAATATTATAATATATAATAAATAAATAAAGTTAATTTATTATAAAAGTTATATATATTTTATATAATTAATTTATCGCGTAATAATATATATAATATATATTTATAAACTTTTAAATATATAATAATTTTAAAGTTTAAAATTATTAAAAAATAATAATAATAAATATTATATAAAAAAATTTTATATTTAACTTTATATAATTTAAATTATTTATATATTTTATAAAAATATAATAAAGTTTATTTTAAGTAATATTAAACGTGTAGTATGTTTTTTCTTTTTCGCGTCGTACGGTAAGTAAAATTAAAAAGCGAGGCCGTTTATTTAAACTTAAATAACTTTATTAAATTAAACTATATAAAGGTATAATTTAAATTATTAAATAAATATTTTAAATATATATAAAATAAACTTAATTATACTTTTATATAATGTATATAACTTAAAATATTTAAGTTTAAATATAAAAAGTTTTTAAAAGGTTTTATATAATACCTTTTTTAATTACTTTTTAATATATATAAATTTTAAATAAAGCTTAAAATTATTAAAAAAAACTTTATTTAAAAGCCTTAAGTATTTTAAAAGCTTAAGAAATTACGTAAAACTTTTTAAAAACTTTTTATATTTAAACTTAAATAATTTAAGTTATATATATTATATAAAAATATAATTAAGCTTATTTTATATATATTTAAAATATTTATTTAATAAATTTAATTATATTAAATTTAATTAAAGCTTTATTATAATATAATTAATTAAAAGCATAAAGTTATAAAAGTAATAAATTATTTCGTATATTATATAACGAAAAAAAGAAAAATTATATCGTACGTTTAATATTACTTTTTATTTTATATATATTTAAATTATTTATTTAATAATTTAAATAATATTTTAAATTAATTAAAATTAATAAAATTAATAAAAATTAAAAATATAACTTTACTTTTAAATTTTATTTATTACGCGAGAAAAAATAAATGTTATACTACGCAAATAATATTACTCCTTATAAAATTATTTTTTATATAATAGTTTTTTACTTCGAATTTTCGAGTAGATTCGTTAATCTTAACAACTCCTTTAAAGTGCTTTCCGCGTGAGATGAGTGGCCTTTAAACCCCTCGATATTTGGTGTCGCGTTGGAAACGGCTGTTCCTTTCCAAGGGATCCAAGTGCCAAACCCTGATAGGAGGCCTGATGGACTCCTTGGCTCTGCTGGCACCGCCATTGCCGCCGCGGCTACGGATTCCGATGCTACAGCGGCGGAAGGACGCGGTGGAGGCTCCCGCGCGTAATATTTCTTTGTTGATCCTTCCCGTGACGTTTTAGTCTGAAGGTGATTTCGCGATGTCTGTGGCTCCGCGGGCGCACTCAGTAATGTCGCCCCTGGGACCAATGGTAATGTAACGACGCCCCGTGTTTGGCTCCGAGATGTGTCGATAATGGCTGTAGCAAATAAGGTTGACCTCGAAGTAATAGACGTCTGTTGGTTCTCCTGCTGCTCGCTGCTAGCCTGGGCTTCTGTGCTATTCGCGCTTGCGCTCTCGTCCTTGGTGGCGGCCATAGACGCACGTCCGCGTATTTCCTCCACTATCTCGGCCGCCGGTTTTTTAGTGTCCTTATCCTCTTCGGACGACCGACTCGAACTTATGATTGTCTCTAGGGTGCCGTATGCAACACTTTTGCGACGGGCGGTGGTTCTTCGTTTCCTTTGTATGGCGCCGGTATGCTCGTCATCGCTCGATATCGCCTGTAGTGTTGGTCCTATGGGAATATGATGCCCCAATGATGAGGAAGATGGGGCGCATAAGGAACCGGCTCCTGAACCCTGAGGCGCTATATGGACTTCATACTGGTTGCTGAGAGAGTATCTTGTGCGTGCGCATATCTCAGCTATCCGGTCCAAGTCTGCGCCAACATCCTGCTGCATTTCTGCTATGATGCTCTTGAAGGTGAATGATTCGAGAGGAGGTAACTTGGCACCCGCCTTACCCCTACCTTTTTCGTTTCCTTTTTGGCGCACCATACTTTTCATTATCCCATTCCGACTGGGACGGCGAGCAGGCAGATTTGACGTGGGTGAGGCAGTGGAAACAGATACCGGGCCCCTAGTAGACGATGAAGGTGGCACGCTCGAATATGTGCGGACTACAACGGGCTGAGAACAGGTCTCAGTTGTCGTGCTCTTAATGCTTGGCGGACCAGTTGCTCTGGAGTGTCGACGAGGAGGAGAGGGTTGCGAACGACTTAACTGGTGTAGGGTAGTGGTGCGATGTGCAGTTATAGAGCCGTCCAGAGGGATTGGTCTTCCTTCAGCTGTGCTAGGTATTAAAGAGGTGGAAGATGTATTTTTAGGGAAGAGAGGAGGGAAGACCAATGGTAGTGAACGACGTTGAGAGTTCGTAGTAAGAGTAGCGCTATCGACCGTGGTGCTGCTGCTATGCGGATGGGGTGGGGAAGGAGAGTGACGACGATGCTGAGAAGGCTGGATAGCTGGAGATGGTATTCCTGCCATGTCTTCGGGGGCGGCCCTTGGTGTATATACGAGAATATGTACTGAGAATGAGGTTCGATGGGTGACGGTAGGCTAGTTGTTGACTTGATACCAAGTAGTATTATGCGATACACTCTGGTAGCCAACAGGATGTCGCTGATATTCTCGTAGGTAGTGGATGTGGATTGCTTGGGTCGAAGCTAGGCGGTACGTAGGAATAGGATGATTCGTCGGCGCATAGGCGGGACATGTGGTTCGAACCGGTGACTACGTTGCTCAATGCTATTGTTCTATTTCTCCCCTAGGGGTCGGGAAACGCTGGATGAGTCTTGTCTATGATTTGGCTTCGACAGAGGACGTGGAAGGAAGACCAGGGGATAGAGCTGCACACAGTCGTGGTGTTGTTTAAGTGGATAAAATGGTTTGAAGAGGGGTTCTTCAATACGGCATTTACCGAATTATACCCATCCATGGCACAACGTCAGGTGGGTAAGATTCTAAGCACTATTGAATATATACTATTTCCTTCAATACCTATATGGAATACTTCTTAATTGCAAATCGACTATTTGTTTGGTGTCGTGAACAAACGTACCTTCCCCTTCTCTTTTTTAAAGGAGGCTCTCTGAATACACACAAGAGTCGATACCCACGTTATATTAAGGCCTTAAAAAGGCGTTGAGACGATCATTCCGGACCTCCTACCATGATTACGCGTCGATGAACAACATGCTTTGAGAATCCCAAATTCCTAATAGCTTCATACTTTAGACGCAACCCGCAAATCAAATGCGCACTTCCCGATTGATGATGAGCTGCTTAGTAAGTAGGTTGGACTATTGTGCCATACCCATAACCACCGGTCTGCACTCGATCGCTGTAGACACCCGGGGCTCGACGAGCTGCGTAACGACCCTCTCTAACGTATTAAAACATATTGTATTAGCATTTTTATCTTTTGTTTCCAAAACATACCAGGGTATTGCCTTTTTCTTCAAAATGCGTTACTTACTATCTTAACGTTAGCTAATTCACCTATACTGGAAATTTTGGGGTTTCGGGGGGTTGTTCTTCTAGAAATCAAGGTCTAAAATGCCAAAAGGACACGTTTTTATACATACCCTAGCCTGTTCTCGACGGTCATAGTAGACATATTCGAGGTAGAATGCGTGAATATGCCCCGGAAAATAACTACTTGCGTATTAACAAGATTGACAGCATTTCATACAAATAGACCTTTTACATCATGACCTACCCAAGGATCGTGAGACATATATTTATAAACAGATCGGCGCCACATCCAGCAACGGCCCAGACGCCAATGGGCGGGACTAAACAACGGCTAGGTTAGCTTGAATGTAAATATCAACAAGAGTATTGAGCTGTGGCTGCCAACGTACAAAGGATAGTTATGAGGATGATCAGTACAGCTGAGACTGCGCCCATTTTTTCTTAGTGGGTTGAGAATTGGGTAGGGCGGGTTTTGCGGTAGAGGCGGGTGGTGTATGTTTTATTCACTGGTGTCGGATTCCAAAAGCCGATAGGATTGGAATGAAGGCGGTGACTCTCGTTAGGAAGTCTTCGTGGCTGTAGGTTATATGTGTATGTATTGTAAATAGATACAATATATGTACTCGATGCAGTGATGATGGAATTGCTACATATATGACATTTATGCACTTCCTATTTCCTTGTCCAGTCTTAAGATGCGGGACTTGACCCAATATCCGTGGAACGAGACAACGCTGATGACGTAGTGTTGCGCCTTACATAACAAGGTTGTCTCGGGGTAGGAACAAATATGTTGTACCTAGGTACTGATTGTCTAACAGTCAAGCCACACCTATTATGGATACATGAGCATCAGGAGCGTTTAAGAGTCCCTGTATTTCCACCTGTATTTCCATACCTGCTACTCCACATTTGCTACGCTCAACGACCCAGTAAATTTTTAGAGGCCTTTCGGGGTCCGGGCTAAAATAATAACTAATAACAAGTGAAAGAGCAAGAGACTTGGCTAGGTTGGGTAGGTTTAAGGGGAAGAGGGGGTACCTAGGAGGAAAAAAAAATAATCATCAATCATAATCAGATTGATCAACCATGCACACTTGCCCAAAACCAACAGCTTTTACTACAACCGAACCCACCACGCAACTGTGTGTATTGCCGGGGGTTGTTCGTCCTTCGTCGTGACTCGTCTCATTCTCTCTACTCTCTTTTCCTCCTCTCGCGCACACACACAGACTCACTCTCTCTTATCCCTCTCCACAACATTATTTCCCCTTATCCTTTCTTCTCTCTTCCTCTTCTCTTTTTTCCCTCCTCGATTCTCCTTCCAGCATTGCGGCATTGCGAGGAGCTGCTAGTTGTACTGGAAAATTAAAAAATTCCGTCGAGATAGAGAGAAAAAGGGACAAGTTGTCGTTGACTGTAAACTTTGTCGCGACTATAACTCTTTATTGGGGTCCAATCTGTTTTCTCGCGGCTCTCTTTTTATTTATTTTATTTTTTCCCCTTATTAATCATCCACGTCAAAAAAAACCCAACTGGAGCTCCAGTCGCTCGTTGCAGCACCAGTTCGGCCACCGCCCCTTGAGTGACATCCTTTTCTCGATCCCACATTTAACGAATCTCGATTCCTCTCGAATTTTTCGAGTTTCCGCGTTCCTCAACCTGCTCAACGCTACTTGACGGGTTTCTGCCGTAATATTCACCCGAGTCCGAGCCGCATCGAGTCCGACCATAATCACTGTATCATACACACAATACATAACACCCTCGTATATCGTACATCTCGAGTCCGCCCAGCATGTCCACTCAGCAGACCCCTCCGCCCCATATTGACCGTTACGTGGTCATCCATGTTGCTACGACCTGTGATGAGCATGGCGTCTACGTGACTAAGGACTCTGCCGAAGTCATTGAGCTTGGATGGATTCTCCTGGATGCCAAGTCCCTCGACGAGGTATGGATATAAACCCATCAGATACACATGTTCATCGATATAATGGAGCTGTCTTGTACTGACGACTTTTCCCCCGATGGTAGATTCATCGCGAGAGTGTGCTTGTGAAGCCCATTAATACGCCAATTACTCCTCTATGCAGTAAGTCACAACTACATTATCTTCCCTCCCCCCCTTGATTTTGATATTGGTTTTGACTTGGGGCGTACCTTCCATTGCCTGCGCTACGGCTCTTGTCAGATCAATGCTTATATGTTATCGTTCTTTTAGCTAGCCTTACAACCCTGACTTGGGAGCATGTAAGAAACGCAGGAACTTTCCGAGACGCAGTCAACCGATTTGATGCATTTGCTTCCGAGCATCTCACTTCTCAGAATCTAGACTTCGTCTTCGTCACTTTAGACGCTTGGGACCTTCGTGTCCAGCTCCCCCGTGAAGCTCGCGACAAGGCGGTCGTGCTCCCCCCGTACCTTCAGCACTCGAGGACTTTTGATTTACGTACCGAATATCAGCGGTGGCAACAGCATCACCCTGAATCCCTCCCTTTCGGCCCTTCGATGCTCTCCAACATCTGCGCCGCCCTCGAAGTGGAACCTGTGCAGTCCAGCGCTCCCATCAAGCACAATCTACCATTTCACTTACAGGCTCTCGCTCCGGCGTCTCCTAGACGTGCCATGGAAGAAGCCGTGACACTGGCTAGAGTCTTGCGCGGTCTAATCCGAAAATCTCAACCGCCTCAAGAGCACCCGGACGTACTCACCCGTCCCATGGATGCTCGTGCCGATGTTCGCGCCTTCCTGTCCGAGCGAAGCAAGGTTCTACATATGTCCGGACTTCCTCACGATACGACCCAGTCAGAGCTCGAGAGTTGGTTTACTCAATTCGGCGGCCGTCCCATTGCATTCTGGACACTGCGTACGCCAGAACAGCACAAGCCCACAGGTACGGGTTTTGCCGTCTTTTCGTCCCACGAAGAGGTACGTCACAATTGTGTCTATGTAGACTAGGCACAGCAGCATACTAACAAGACTGCTTTAGGCTGCTGAAAGCCTCTGCATGAACGGCCGCGCCTTAAACGAGAAGGCCATAGAAGTGTCTCCTTCGTCAAGCCGCGTGCTTGACCGCGCTGCTGAAATCCTCACGCCGTTCCCCCCGAGCAAGAACCGTCCCCGCCCTGGTGACTGGACCTGCCCTTCGTGCGGCTTCTCCAACTTCCAGAGACGAACGGCCTGCTTCCGCTGCTCCTTCCCAGCTGTTAGTGCAGGACCACAAGGAGACATGGGTTACGGTTATGGTTACGGCCCCCCGGCCATGATGGGCCCCCCACCCCACCACGGCGGCCACCATGGGAATATGGGCCATGGAGGAGGTCGCATGGGCGGCAGTGGCGTTGTCCCCTTCCGAGCTGGAGACTGGAAGTGTGGCAATGAAGTTTGTGGCTACCACAACTTCGCCAAAAACGTCTGCTGTCTCAGATGTGGTGCTAGCCGTGCTGGTGCTGCTGTAGTGGCTGACTCGGGCTACCCTTCACCTATGGATAGCGGATCTAATTACGGTATGGGCTCTGGCTCTATGGCTGGAACGCCGGGTCCCGGCCCGTTCGCCTCTGCCGCTGGTCCCTTTGGGGCGTCGGGTGGCTATGGCCACCACTTTGGAGGACCGCCCAGCACGTACGCCTTACCTTCGGGCATCGGCGGAGGTGCTGCTCCATATCCATCTCTAAATACTCACTTCGGTCCCGCCCCCGGTTCCCATTCTGCTGGACCGTTTGATAGTAGGGCTGCTGAGGCCGCTTTCCAATCTGCAAGTAACGGTCCCGCTTCTGCCGGTCCATCCAACAACTTTTACTCGTCTCAGTCAGAAAGCGACCCGTTTGCCTTCCTCTCATCCGGCATTGGTGGATTGTCTGTTAGTGGTGGCGACGCCCGCCAAAACGGTGCCGGCGCGCCTTCGAGCAAATCTCCTGCCTAATTACGAATCGATTCCGAGTTACACCACATTTGTACTGGATATTCAGCATTCATCTCAGGACCCCCTTCAACTCAATATTCAATGCCGTCCAGGACTTGTTATACAGTTCGAATCATTCACTGCTTTCTCAAATTGTTCAATTGTGTTAGGTACCTTGTTCCCTACTCGTTCTATTTGGAATCAACTCTTCCCCCTGATTACTCCATTATAGGATTCGAGAACAGTGGTCCGTCTATCACAGGTTATTTGGAATGTTGAAGTGGAAAGTATCTAAACCATGCGCAAAATCAACCTTGGCGGTACTTCTCTGGACGTAAAAATGGCACTTTCACAAGGGTATGGGCTCACTTTTGAAGATCCGGTATGGTAGGAGTCGAGGATACCTAAGGACTAGCAGGGTGTTGTGGGGGAACATTTTGTTTTAAGAGAAGAAAAAGTTACTGGAATGTTTGAGGGGAGCTGGAAGACAAAAAAGGGGCCAATTTCTAAACGGACATCTAGGGCCTGGTTGGCTGGTAGTGATGGGCTCATTTCCTCTGTGATCCTTCTTGACATTGTCGCCCCATATACATTGAACGTTCTGGCCTTGATGGGCGGACAAACTTGTACAAATGGACGGGATATGTGCGTGGTAGGGCGGATTCTGAATGGTGGTGCATAGCGCAGGGAGTGTAAATGGTATACCTGGCCTCGTTTGTCAAAGTCCCAGGCTTATTCCCAGAGTTCATTGTATCTTCCTTTTACTATTGTCACACTCCATTTTTAACTCGCTTTTCTTTCTCATAACTCAGTGTGCGACTTTTTTTTCTTTTTGTTTTGTTATATTCCTCGTTCATTCGTGTTCATTATTTATTCATCCGTCAAAGGCACATAGTCTTTGTCTCTAAAGACAGCCACTTGGACGGCACGGCAGTTGAGAATTGCTGGCGAGGAGTCTGGTCGTGGAGAGAGCTGGCGGGGTCTTATAGGAATTGTGAAGAAGAAAACCGTAGTGCGCTCTAGTTCTTTTGACTATGGTTGACAGATACCAACATTGCACATTCCGGTGGCACTTAATTTGACTGAGGTTCCCATGTTGCATTTTTGGTGCTATCAGGCGAGGCCTATCTATTAGCAAATGTAGGTATGCTCTTGTTTTATGACAAAGGCCAGGGAAAGGGGAAAAGGGGAAAAGGGGAAAAGGGGGGGTAGCCTTATAACCCCCCTAGCAAGATACGTGGTAGAGGCAGTTACTACTATTTATTTCGCAATGCATGTCGTAGTCAGAATGTAGAAGATGAAGAATTTAGGGCTAACAAAGAGGGCACGGAGTCTTGAACCGATTGTGATGCCTCGAGTTACCAGTATTCTCTCTGTTCTAGCTCGCCTGTTAGTATATATATTTGCAGGTAGTTCGCAACTCGACAATGGTCTGCCTAGTTGTACTATAGTGAATGCTACAATAGACCTGATAACGACAATACCCACTCTTGCTGGAGGCCGGGATATGTTGAACGGAGCAACCTGGTACACGGTTCTTTAAGTTCTTACCTAGGTAGTAGCTATTACGCTATGAGTAGGTTGAGGGTATTTCCAGCTAGGCATCTGGGGGTACATAAACATATCACATGCGCGATTCCTCATCAGCGCTCAAGTTTGGCCTATGTATATATTGGCATTATAGACATTGGTTGGAGGCTGTAGATAATGAAGCTACTACTAGAGCAATTGTCATGACTCCGCAAATGAAGATATGAACGCACTCGGGACATAAAGCCAACAGGGCAATGTAGCTATACTGCCCGAATATCTCCGCGTGCGTGCGTACTGTTAGCTCATTAAATTCGCCCTCGCGAAAGGTGTGTTTCATATTTTCTTCCGCCATCTCCTGCACTCAACACCTTCATCAGTGGTCGCATCGAATTCTCTTTATTCCGGAGTGCGGTGAATCAAGGGTGGAGCCCAATGAGATTGTATGACTTGGTTGAGCTGGAACTTGAAGCTTCCAGAGTCTTGACTTAGTTTACACCCCACGAGCTCTTCCACGGAACCCTCCACGACGCGATGTGCGCCCACGGCCGCCACCACGAACTTCCAATCCAGACGGTGGTGGCACAGCGTTATAGGAAGTAGCTCCTGCAGGTCCCGCCGCACTTGTATTGTTAAGGGTACCGCTTGGATCTGCAGAAAACCCTCTGCCACCTCGGGTACCACGTCCAACCCGATGCGAACCGCCACGGCCATTCGAAGTGAAGCTGCCGTTTTGTTGGGACGCCCCTTGGTTAACCGGCCCTGGATGGTGATTGTAGGGTCCCGGGCGATAGACCATAGTACTATGTTGTAGAGGGGGTGCGCCGGTGGGTATCTGAGCTTGGGGGGCTCGCCCTTGAACCGAATGCCTATGAGTGCCATTCACAGCGCCCCGCCAAGTCCCCCGAAGCGGAGCCGGTGCCGGCGCATCTCGAAGTTGACTACCTGGGCCACCCGGAGAGCCGTATCCTCGGGATTGGAAAGGGACCGTGGTTTGGACGGGTCGCCTCTCTAGGCTCATCTTCGAACTAGCGATAACTTGCCTGTTTGTAACATTAAGTACTGAATTGGCTGATACGGTCTGTCCTCGGAAGGCTTCGCAACGGCCACCTAAGGTTGTGCCATTCATGAACGCGTTGTCGCAGAGTATGTCGAGCATGTGATGGTTGCCCACCGTACTGATACCGACAACCGTACCCCTCGAAGCAATGGGTACCTTGCCAGAGGCTTGCACATAGACGACTCGGTCACCTAAGCTGAATTTCTGATTTCCAAGCCGTTGCTCGGCATCCTTTGGGTTGAGTAATGCGGACCGGGGGACACCCTTAAGCTTTCGCCGTTCAGATTTCTCATTAGATTCCCTCATTGCGTCCACCGCTCTTTGTAGCTGCATCACTACGTCGGAGTCTAACTGCTCAGCGTCGAGAGGCACTCGCTCGAACTTGCTCGTTTCAACAGTTTTGAGCCATGCTCCAATTTCTTTGATTTTAGCGCTGGCTACCTCGCTATCCGGCCACAGCTGTGTCTCGTGTAACTCGCTCCCAGACGGGTTTTGCATGACGGCAGCGAAGAAATCGGGAAAGCGTGTCATGTATTCTACTAGCAGTTGAATGGCAGCAGGGCTGAATTCCCACCCCGACTTCGACTTCCTCGAATATCCGAGGACTTTCTGCTTTCTGGCCTCGAACTTGAGATTTAGTCCTAGATTGACCTTCATGCTCCCGCCGATTGTGTGAACGTAAAACGAAGAGGTAATCTTGCTTAAAACAAGTGGATGGAGGCCTAGATCTCTCGCAACGGCGTAAGACGGCCGATAACCACTTTGCTGCTCAGCAATGCGGATAATAGGCTGTGCAAACTCCGGCTCTTTGATGGAAGGTACCGACAAAATGATCTCGGCTCTGTTGTTGCTGTGACCAGAGATTTCAAGGGGGCGCCCGTAAGCGTAATCGCCAAGAAAGAAAACGCGAGAACCTACGGGAAACTCTTCCTCGAATGGTAGGGCAGCTCTTTCAATGAACCGTTCATCCTCGCTGACGACCTCGTCGACGATCACCTGTGCTGCGTAATCCGTCTCCATGCCGGGGATTAGGCCATACTCCTTAATAGTAGCACCTTCGTCCGTCTTAATAAGGCCCCTTAACATTTCGACGTGGACCATCGATTCAACGGGACCAATGATGATACCAAGCCGCTTACTGTAAAAATTTTCAATGCGTGACGATTTCTTGTTCCATTCTTCAATGTCCTTGCCAGAATGGTGAGTTTGGACCACTTGACCGGAGCCATCGGCAGCAAGCGTGTAGTCGAATAATTCGTCGGACACTCGTATGATCTTAGCCTCCTGCAAGAAAGGATACCCAACGTAACATTTCCGCCCTAATTTGACTTTCGCGGACTCAACTCTGCTCCTGAGCTCTACATCAACTAGGGTCACGACCATACTCTCATTGCGGCTCTCCTGCTGGAAGACATTTACCCCGTGGAAGCCGAGATTGGCATTGTAGGGTAGTGTGGCAAGACTTGGGAACCCTGCCAGAGCGTCGATTCCTAGTTTGGTGCCTTCAAGTAGGCCTACGTATAGGTCCAATCCTTCGGTTGTGGGCAAGTCAAATATGTTCTCGACGCAGTGGCAATGAGGAATATCGGGAAAGATTCCGACCATAGAAGATGGATAGATGAAGTCGACACTGGGGTCGTAGGTGAACTTTAACGAGACACCAAAATCATTGCGTGCTTTTTCTTCTGGTGTAAGGAGCTCATTTTTGGGAGCCATTGCGGATAGTAACCGCTTCTCGTCAATGAAGGGGATTTTGACAACGGCTTCCCATTCCATTTTCTTGCCGTTCATATCGAGCTCAAAGTCCCTAGGGTAGAAATCGATAATTGGCGACTTTGGGTCCGTCATGAGGTCGTGGTATACCGGAGGAACAATCTTCTTACTCCGGTCTGGTAGTACGCCCATGAGCTGTTCGAACGGTCGAAAAGGCTGCCCAAGCTTGAAGTTTAGATCAGCGCCTAAGCCTTTGGTGATATCTAAGTGGTTTAATTAGTGAGGTTGTCTGCTTTAGCATTGGATATCAAGACTTACCGGATGTCATAGGAGAGTAGTGGTAGGCGTAGAACCATGGCCAAGAAGCGACACCTTTGTAATAATAGTATAATACCCACTGCAAACCTTGGACGTAATTCTCACAAAGCCTTGTTAACTCCGTTTCCTTGTCCTCAGCAGCCCATCCGAATTTGCTTGTATAGTATTTATCTTTCCATTCTAGGAACTTCTCCCTATAAAGGGTTTCTGCGGCTGCCTGAGCTTCTTTAGCAGAAAGGTCGACGACTTGAGCGTTGTCGTAACGCTTCATAACACGGAACAAGGCCATGTGACCCTCCTCCTCCTCCTCTTCACTTTCGTCGCCGTCTTGCGTTTTAGGAAATTCCAATAATAGGTTCCGCCGCCCTTCATCGTCTTCAATTGTACGCCACTCAATACGAAGATTGTCAGCAGTGTCCTGTACGAATTTTCGATCGGCGGCGGAAAGGTCGTAGCCAAGATTAAGAGGAGTAGCCGGTCGTTTATTTATAAATTTCCGAATCTTCTTCCATAATTCTTTCTGAGAACTTGTCACGACAATCTTTCCTTTGGTCTTGGTTGGCTCTTCGCCATTGGCCTCCATTAGCTGTTTACTCTTGAGCCACTTCGAGTCAGCGTACTCGTTCTCGAAGTATCGATCTTCCTCTTTAGAAAGCTCCTCAAGCAACAGTCTTAAACGGGGGAGATTTATCACTCCTCCTTCGTTAATGTAACCGTCACACTGAGGAAGAACCTTCTTATAAATACGGAACATTGTCGCCAAGGCTCCTTCGTTGATGTGAAGATTAGGTAGATTCGGAAGAAAATCGTTGCCGACAAAGAACGCCATGAGAATGAAATCATCAATAATCCTCTCTAGGTCGAAGGACACTTTTATGGCTCCTTCCTTTTTCAACTCCTGAAACTCCAATTCAAGGTATTCCCGAACTATGCATAGGTGCATCAGATAAAAATTCTGATGCTCTAGTTCCTTTGATTTTGTCTTGGAAGCGCGGCCGAAGGTTACTTCTTCTCGAAGCAAGCAGAAGTGCGGGTCGTGACTCAGCAGTCCCAGCATGATGAGATCGGCGTCCAGCCCATATAGACAGTGGCGGACGTTGGGGTGGTAATCGGGCTGGGCTTTCGCATTCCTGATGTACTCCATGATCTTGTGCTCTCCCTCTCCAGGGACTTCGTGACCAGAGAGGACGATGTCACAAACCTGCCAATCAGAGTCCTCGGAGATCTTTTTGTTGATGAAATACTTGAGTTGTTGGGTCAATTTGGCCATGAACTCTGTGCCGGGCGTAATACAATTGCTATCGAATGGATCCTCCTTGGGTAATTCCTGGCCTTCTCGAATTGCCTTCTCGCGAGCCTGTTCAGCATCTAACGCCGTACGAAAACGGCGGGCCCTCTGTTGATTCATCTTGGCTCTGGGCGCTACTCCATCGATGGCCATAAAAAACAATTTCTTTGGCTTGATCTTACCAAACAGGTGCTCGATATAGTTGAATATGCGGATGAACATCTCATCTTCGCTGAGGCGGAACGAGGTATCATGCGAGTCTTTGTGGGTGCAATTGTGAATAATGCCGTTCATGTCCAACTGCACAGGTTAGCGAAGAACGAGAGCAAAGATTATATGCGCAGGATGTCTCACGTAAAGGTTGTCAAACTCGGGGATTCGATTTTCTGCAATGAGCTGAGATATTGCAGGATACCGCTCTGAGAGCCATCTGAAAAATTTGGGAACACTAGACTAGAGTTAATATTATATATATCAAAGCCTGACATCGGGAAGAAGTCAGACATACCCCATGACGACTTGGTCTGATACTAGAGACGGGAAAAAGTTGTTTGATCAAATGAAGGAAGGAGAATGAATGGTATGAGACTATAGGAAGCGCACGGCGCCGCAAGATCTCGCGAGGATTGGGAGTAGTAGTAGTAGATTAATCGCACTCTGCGCGGAAAAAGTTTAGCTAGTACCGTATTGCTTTGCTTGCGATGTGAGACTGGGGAAAATCCTTGAGGGCGAGTTGAAAAATAAAGCTCTATATGGAACAAATGTAATGAAAATATTCCGAAATAGCGCCAAAGCGATGCATTTGGGGCAATACAACGGGCTGGCGACGATAGACGCTTATGTGGACGTCGTTGAAATATATGCGACGCGGGCCACTGTATGTATGTACGGTATGTGGAAGGTAAGGTATGGAGCCTAGCTTTTGATCTCGACCGGTTACGAGGAGTCATTGACCGCGCGATTACGGTATGGGTTTTCACTATGTACATGTAGTGTCCGCTTAGGTACACTGTACGGTAGCTACGTACATGTATGTATTTTCTAACCGCGTTCCCGGTTGTAAGGCTTGAATGGAGGCAATCTAATCTTAGGTAATTTAGGTATCTGGTACCTAAGGCAATAGCGCCACAGAGTTGCGGCGGATTGAGCGAAATTAATATGGTACATGAGCCTCAAAGCCACCCCCGCAATGCAGCGGTGCCCCTACCTTATACATAGGTATATGTAGGTACTTTTGGATATATACATACCGGGGCAATGAAGAAAAGGCTTCTACCTCCGGTATATACATACATGCAAGTATCCCTAATTTAGTGGAGTCGTTTGAAGCTCCACAAAACTCACGGGCTCGGTACTTTACGCGCATCGCGTCGTGTGAAATCCTTAATAATTCCGCAATCACTGCAAACACCACAAGCATTTCTGAAGTCTCAATACACCCTCCGATATTCTAACCCGTGGGCACCGTCATTCCAATATGGCTCCAGGTCCTGTTACCGAAGACGTCGAGAGTTAGTCATCCTAATTTTCCTTCCCTGATGCGCATACTGACATTACAGCATCAGTGGACACGGCCGGACAGGATTATGGCGAAGATGAGGAACAGAGACTCATCAACGAAGGTGACAATGCGCAGTAACCTTCTAACACAGGTGTACATTTTCTAACAATAATTAGAGTACAAGACGTGGAAGAAGAATTCACCTTTCCTCTACGATATGATTCTGAGGTAGGTTGCCTATGGTGGAGTGAGTGACCCTTGCACTAACTAGCTGTAGCACTGCCCTGACGTGGCCTACGCTCACCGTCCAGTGGTTTCCTGATGTAAAGGAGCCGGAGGATAAGAACTGCCGCATCCACCGAGTTCTGATCGGTACGCATACCTCTGAGGGAAAGCCCAATCATGTTCAAATTGCCGAAGTCGAGATCCCCAAATCCGTCCGCCCCAATGCCAACGATTACGATGACGAACGGGGTGAGATTGGCGGCTATGGCAAATCGCCTGCTGCCGGTGATAGTGCAGCTATGAAGTGGCACATTGTCCAGCAGATTGACCACCCTGGCGAAGTCAACAAAGCTCGGTACTGTCCCCAGAACCCCGATCTCATCGCGACACTAGCTGTAGATGGTAGAATCCTCGTCTTCGACAGAACAAAGCATCCCCTCAATCCCCAAGGCAAAGTGAACCCACAAATCAGCCTCGAGGGCCATAGCGAAGAGGGGTTTGGTCTCAACTGGAATCCGCACGTTGAGGGGTCTTTAGTGTCAGGAAGTGAGGACAAGACAGTCTGTCTCTGGTGAGCCGCATCCCTTAGTGGAATGGTATATAGCAGAATTCTAATTGCGTGAAACAGGGACCTTAAGTCATTACAGAGTGGCAGCAAGACCCTTAGCCCCACTCGTCGCTTCACCCATCACACGAATATCGTCAACGACGTCCAATACCATCCCATCTCCAAGAACTTCATCGGCAGTGTTTCTGATGATCTGACTCTGCAGATCATGGATGTGAGACAGCCTTCGAATACCCAGTCATCTCTAGTTGCTAGAGATGGGCACAGTGACGCTATTAACTCGTTAGCATTCAATCCGTCTACCGAAGTTCTTGTGGCGACTGCATCTGCTGATAAGACCATTGGTATCTGGGATCTACGTAACGTCAAAGAGAAGGTCCATACATTGGAGGGCCACCAGGATGCGGTTACTTCGCTTTCCTGGCACCCTCATGAAGCTGGAATTCTCGGTAGCGCTAGCTACGACCGGCGAATCATCTTCTGGGACCTAAGTAGAGTAGGCGAGGAGCAGCAGCCTGACGACCAAGAGGATGGCCCACCTGAGCTGTAAGTCTTTCTCTCTCTGATACTCCATGGGGGAGCTTTTGCTCATGTTTCATAGGTTGTTCATGCACGGCGGTCACACCAACCACCTTGCCGATTTCAGCTGGAATCTGAATGATCCTTGGCTGGTGGCAAGTGCTGCTGAAGACAATATGCTCCAGATCTGGAAAGTCGCCGACTCTATAGTTGGGAAAGATGAAGCAGATCTTCCGTTGGACGAGCTAGGAAGATAAAGAGGTGGACGTGATAGGGGAGCAAGAGCAATGACTTCAAACTGCAGCTTGCTGACGCAGCAGTATCGCAGGGTTAAGAAAGAGACGACGTGGAAGTGCAGATATCTTTTCACGGCTCATTGAAACACCAATAGGCCAAAAGCATATCGGCGGTAACTCAATATTGGCTGGTTATACCCATGGCCTCGCCGGTCAATGACAGGAAGGATCAATATTATCGGACCCTTTCCTGATACCTTTTGGCAAACGAACCGATTGAGGCCATATTTTGATTCACACATTCTGAATGATTGCAGTCATTTCTATTTCTACACAAACGGGACATGATCAAGCTATTAGGGTGCAAAATCGTCCGTTTTGACTTGCGTACGCCTGCCAACAATGAGAATATGTCTATTATGTCTATTGAGACGATGCATACGGATGCTGGTGTTTGTCCCTTCCCTGTCAATAAAAAACTGGCGGCATAATGACGATCATGAATTCCGTTTCGATTCTACAATGGGTAGCTTAGACAGAAACCGGATAATAACAAGATGCTTCGATTAATGATAAGTGGTCTTGAATGACATTGATTATTGATTACCTACATACACATAACGGTATAAAGAGGCTAGCAGCCTAGGTAGTAAGTGAAGTTTAGAAGCGTGTTGTGGGGCGTAGTTTGTAATATTGAAGGGGGTGGTCTTATATGATACCTTGAGTCAGCACGTGTGGCTACCTACCTTCAAGGTAACGCTGACCTACGTATGTACATATGTACCTTAGGTACATGCGCTGCACTACATACATGTACATACATGTATGTACCTAACCTTCAATGTTCCATGTGTGAGCCACCTTTACGGGAAGTCGGAAGTTTGAACATTCAGCCAAACCGCCCTACCATACCACTGGGCACTTCCTACTTTGGTACATGTAGCCAGATCCTTTTCGTATCTACCTTTTTGTTCACCTGCTTTACAAAACAAGACTATCTTCGTGTTCATCAATTTATGTCTTTGCTTCGCTAAGAATTCTGCATGCCTGCCAGGTACGAACCTACATTACCCGCGTACTTATACTCTTGAAGTGGCTCTCCCGTGTCTCCGAGCTTGCATCGTCTACTGCCACGAAAACCCTAAGCGGAATTTGTTTCTAAGCAGCTCCTTTTCTTAGGAGCATGACCCCAATGCGGGAATGCCGCAATTAACCTCGTACCGCCCGACCGAGCCTCCAGATTCTCCCGTAAACGACTCGGATTCGGATGTTGACCTAGACCTTGAGGAGCTGGACCCTACCGCCTCCTCTCACGTCCAAGCATCTCGGCTCCTAGGCCATAATCAGAGCTCAGAGCAGCGAGCGCCGCGCATTGCATTACGAAACATTCGCATGGGCGGTCTAAGGCGGTCGGGAAATCGAGGTCGCGGCTTTGGCGAGCTTGGCCACAGTAGAGATGGGAGCAGCGATGCTGTGGGCTTGCTAGATGACGATGCACAGGACCAACGATATTCTGACGGAAGTGCTCATGCCGGCGACGATGCGCCACTTCTGGATGGACACCCTTCGCGCCCACAGAGGCGGTCTTTCGCTAGCGACAGACTTCAGAATCTCGCCCATATCGGTTCGTCCTTGAGACTGCCTAGCTTTATGTCAAGTACTACGACCGGCCGGCAGAATGACGATGCAGCCGTCGATAACAGAGAAGACGATCCATCGACATCGAGAATTATTGCCGTCGGTTTACCGCAACCTACTCGCTACCCACCGAATCTCGTCTCGAATGCAAAATACACAGCCTTTACTTTTCTTCCTATTACTCTGTACAATGAGTTTTCCTTCTTCTTCAATATGTATTTTCTATTGGTCGCGTTATCACAGGCCATTCCAGCTCTGAGAATAGGTTATTTGTCCACGTACATTGCTCCACTCGCATTTGTTCTGGTTATCACAATGGGAAAGGAGGCCTACGACGACATCGAGCGACGTCGAAGAGACAACGAAGCGAACTCCGAGGAATACGTCGTACTTCACTTCGGAGAACCAGGACATCATAGCATGGCATTACGACACACGAAAATTCTCTCCTCAACGCCCATAAGGAAAGCGGATCGCCAGTCGTTCGCTCAAAGGGATCGACTGTCCGATATTCAGGAAGAGGAAGAACAGGCGGAGGGGCAGGGCCGGGCCCAACCCTCGTCTTTTGTTCAAGAAGTTAGCAAGAAGTCCCGAGACCTCAAGGTCGGCGACGTTCTTAAACTAAGCAAGGGCCAACGCGTCCCTGCGGACGTTGTTATCTTGAAGTGTTCAGCTCCAGAAGGTGCCCAGGCCCAAATCCAAACCGTAGAAAACACGGAGTCAGAATCATTATTAGTCAGCCCTCTTGAAGGCAATGCCGACCAGAGTGGGCCTTCGTCCGGACAAGCGAAGAACCTAGAGCCAGGTAGCTCTCGCACTTCTGAAGATGTATCTTCTGGTGAGACTTTCATCAGAACGGACCAACTCGATGGCGAGACGGACTGGAAACTTCGAATGGCATCTGCACTGACTCAACCTCTGCCTGTGGAGGAGTTCGTTCGTATTAGGGTTACGGGTGGAAAGCCAGATAAAAAGGTCAACGAATTTGTTGGCAAGGTCGAACTAATGGCTTCGAAATACGACTCTCTGAAAACTCAGTCCGACGAAAGCAGTATAGACGATAGAGGCCACTCCGCTCCTCTATCAATCGATAATACGGCTTGGGCGAATACAATCATTGCCTCGCAGGCGACGACCATGGCCGTCATTGTCTATACGGGACCGCAAACCCGGTCAGCTCTATCTACTTCAATATCGCGATCTAAAACAGGTCTGCTAGAATATGAGATCAATTCTCTCACTAAAATACTTTGCGCACTCACTTTAGCATTGTCTATCGTTTTGGTAGCCTTGGAAGGGTTTGGCAACACCGAAGGCAATATTTGGTACGTGAAGATCATGCGGTTCCTCGTGCTCTTCTCTACTATTGTCCCAATCAGTCTCCGAGTCAACCTTGACCTTGGGAAGAGTGTCTATTCATGGTTCATACAGCGCGATCCCGGAATTCCGGGTGCTGTAGTTCGCACTAGTACGATTCCGGAGGATCTCGGACGTATCGAATACTTGCTTAGCGACAAGACGGGTACTCTTACCCAAAACGAGATGGAAATGAAGAAGATCCATGTTGGTACCGTGTCCTATGCTAATGAGGCAATGGACGAAGTAATAGGATATATTAGACACGGCTTTGTCGGGACGCTGGGCGACGAGGCGCTTGTTACGCCTTCATCTTCATACAACACAACTGCTGGGGTTACTGCCACCAGAACTCGACGAGAAATTGGCTCCAGGGTTCGGGATGTTGTTCTAGCCTTGGCCCTCTGTCACAACGTGACACCCACAACCGACGAAGAAAATGGGCGGACGATCACATCCTACCAAGCCTCTTCCCCCGACGAGATAGCTATTGTACGATGGACCGAGTCTGTTGGTCTCCGCCTCGCTTACCGGGACCGGAAGAAAATGGTCCTTGAATCAACCGAGACGGGGAAGATTGTAGTGCAAGTTCGAATTCTAGATATCTTCCCCTTTACTTCTGATGGTAAACGCATGGGTATAATTGTTCAATTCTACGAGCGCCTGAAGCCCTCGCACCTCGGGTTAGATAATGGAGAAATCTGGTTTTATCAGAAGGGCGCAGATACAGTGATGGGTTCCATTGTGGCCGCAAACGACTGGCTTGATGAAGAGACTGCGAATATGGCTCGGGAAGGCCTGAGAACTCTGGTAGTCGGACGTAAAAGATTATCTCATCAGCAGTACCGGGACTTCTCTACTAGCTATCAGGAGGCTTCTTTGGCAATTAATGGCCGTGACGCTGGAATGCAACGCGTCGTCGCAGAATTCCTTGAGCATGATCTTGAACTGCTAGGTGTCACGGGTGTGGAGGATAAGCTCCAGAGAGACGTAAAGCCATCTCTGGAGCTGCTCCGCAATGCTGGTATCAAGATCTGGATGTTGACAGGTGACAAAGTCGAGACGGCAAGGTGTGTCGCTGTCAGTTCGAAACTCGTTGCACGAGGGCAATACATCTACACGGTCGCGAAGCTTAAGCACAAGGATAACGCCCAAGATCATCTAGACTTTCTCAGAAGCAAGACTGATTCATGCTTACTGATTGATGGTGAGAGCTTGACGCTCTATCTGACACATTTCAGGGTCGATTTCATCTCGACGGCTGTACGACTGCCAACCGTGGTTGCATGTAGATGTTCTCCCACGCAGAAGGCCGACATTGCCAAACTAATCAAGGAATTCACTAAGAAGCGGGTTTGCTGCATTGGTGATGGTGGAAACGATGTATCGATGATCCAAGCTGCAGATGTTGGTGTCGGTATCGTTGGGAAGGAGGGTCGGCAAGCCAGTCTTGCGGCTGATTTCTCCATCGAGCAATTCTGCCACCTTACCAAACTACTGGTGTGGCACGGTCGAAATAGCTACAAGAGAAGTGCCAAGCTTGCTCAATTCGTAATTCACCGTGGGCTCATTATCGCTGTTTGTCAGACCATGTATAGTATTGCGATCAAGTTTGAGCCCGAAGGCTTGTATAAGGTATGTTTTGCCTCTACCCCGTCTTCCCTAGCACGCCGCCTTACTTTTATCAGGATTGGCTTCTCGTGGGATACGCGACTATTTACACAGCAGCGCCCGTGCTATCTCTCGTTCTTGACAAAGACGTCGACGAGAACCTCGCGAATCTCTACCCAGAGCTGTATAAGGAGTTGACATCTGGTCGTTCCTTATCGTACCGTACCTTTTTTGTTTGGGTCTTCGTATCGATATACCAAGGCGGCATGATCCAAGGCCTATCCCAAATCCTCACAGAGGTCGATGGGCCGAAGATGGTGGCTGTGAGCTACACGGTGTTGGTGCTCAATGAGCTTTTAATGGTCGCTATCGAGATCACCACCTGGCACCCAGTCATGATCATGTGCATCGTTGGAACTTTCGTGGTTTATATTGGATCGATGCCTTTTCTCGGCAGATACTTCGACCTTGACTTCCTTATCAGCTGGTAAGTACATATCCACCCCTCGAGCAATACCCCCGAGCTGCGTCGACTTATCTATTTTGTGGCAGGGGTTTCCTCTGGCGCGTACTTGCCATCGGTTCAATATCTTTGATACCGCCGTATGCTGGAAAGTTGATCAGGAGAACAATGAAACCGCCGTCGTACAGGAAGGTCCAAGGCATATGACGATATTTCTACAGGGAGCGATGCGCATTGGCCAGGCGTCTGGGGTTTGGACTATTTTTTCCCCCTCTACGTACGATTATGGTTAGGTATATTTATCTGCAGTATGCTGGAATGAATTCCCCGTGTGCGTATAAAGTGACATCGTTGATTTCTAGGTAGCAATTCCCATTAGGAAGTTTTCCTTGGAGTGACGACCTACGATTCCGAAGCTATGAGAATATTATATGTATATACGTAGGTACCCAATCGTCAACTGGGTTAGGACTCTTTTTTTCTTGTAGCAATTTCTCCCAACGCTGCCAAAGCCAACCCCATTTCATCGTTCTGACCAATCCAAGCTCCACCTAACTAGGTACATACATAATAATGTAACCTTCTCTCTACCTACATACTTGACGATAGTTTGGACATGCGACTATTGACACCCAACTAGTGCCTTTGGGCATAGTGTAGTCATATACTTAATCATATACATACTTATGCGCAGTAGGTATAATAAGACTTACTAATGCCGTAAACATGGCTTTGGCTTCCCAGGCCTGCTAAAGGAAGAAGTAAAGAAGTAAAGGAAGCGAGATGCCTAGCGGATTCCCAGTGCATTTTTACGACTTTCTAGTTCAAATTCTGCTCAGTATACCTTTATCGTCATAGCTTCAGCTCCCACATTATTAGCGCCAGATTGCGCAGGGTTTGAAGGCCATCACCCGACCAACCAAGATTTATTAGCCCATCCATGATCCGTTTTATGATGCAATGACGGCAGGGTGGGTACGAGATGTACAAAGTACATAGGGAGAAGTACATACATGTAGGTAGCGTGATTGCTCTCATTGCGACGTGCCTTCTGGGGAACTTTGGAGGTTTGCGGGATTGTGGGTCCGTCAGCTATGGGTATTTGTGGTACCTACCTACATGTAGCTGCTAAGGCACGTACATACCTAACGTACAAGAATCTGGCAGTCTAGCCTTCTAGAGTTGTACCTAGGTAGGCAAGTCCTAATGTTCCAGGTTGTTGCCCAGTGCACAGCGATGTGATGGCAACCGCAAAAAAACAGCTTCTATGAATTTTTCTTCGTGGAGTCTAGTCCCTGGTGTTTCCCCCCATCTCCACCTCGGAAGTGAATACATCTTGCCCTTCCTCCCCTCTGAATTTCTGCTTTTCCTGCTTTGTCCTTCTGTGGGAATCACTTCAAGCGTCCATTCTCATGTTACGCATTAGGGCACCGCTCGTCTATCAGCTTTAGAATTGTTCGCGCCTGTTAGGTGAGCTATCTCGTCCCGTCGTATTCGAGCGGGGAGCTCCATACAACCTGGGTAGCTAAGATACATATACAATATATATTCGTGGGTAATCCATATACAAGACTAATACCTTCTCCCACTACAGCTTTTGCCAAATAGCCATCTCCGTCGTTGATTTTTCTGTGAGGACTAACTCAATCGGAATCTCTCAAATATAGCCGCAAGATATCTTCCCTTCCCTTTTGTTCGTCACCACACCTTTGCTGCATCGATCGTCACAATGGCCACCGAAAGCGGGGAGAGAGCTCCTCGGGACGTGAAGAATCACATCCTCTTTGAAGTTGCAACCGAGGTGGCGCATCGCGGTATGTCTGGAGAGGAAATCCGACGCTATCTTTTCCGAACTAATCTCGCCCTCAGTTGGCGGTATCTATTCTGTGATCAAGTCCAAGGCTCCCGTCACCACCGCGGAGTATGGCGAACGATATACGCTCATCGGTCCTCTCAACCACCAGTCAGTACGTTGCGTCTTATTGGGTGTGTTGTTTTGTACGTTTTCTTAATGAAGAGCAGGCCGCTGTTGAGGTCGAAGAGCTCGAACCTACAACTCCAGAACTCGCCAAGAGCATCGAGGCTATGAAGAATCGGGGCATTGGTATTCTTTACGGGCGCTGGCTCATTGAAGGCGCCCCTAGAGTATTACTTATCGACACAAAAACTGCATACAAATATATGGACGAGTGGAAAGCGGACTTATGGAACGTCGCAAGTATCCCGTCTCCGCCAGGCGACGAAGAAACAAACGAGGCAATTGTCTTTGGATATCTAGTCGCGTGGTTTCTGGGAGAGGTGCGTCTTTTGGGACACGTAATTGAAGTTTTTGTCACTGATTTGGGAGGCGTAGTTTGTTTGCCACGAGAAAAACAAGGCCGTCATCGCTCATTTTCATGAATGGCTCGCTGGTGTTGCCCTTCCATTGACCAAGAAGCGTCGCATAGATGTGACTACCGTCTTCACTACACATGCAACCCTACTGGGACGCTATCTCTGTGCTGGTTCTGTCGACTTTTACAACAATCTACAGTGGTTTGATGTCGACGCGGAAGCCGGGAAACGTGGTATCTATCACCGGTACTGCATAGAGCGCGCGGCCGCCCACTCCTGCGACGTCTTCACGACTGTCTCGCACATTACGGCTTTTGAGAGCGAGCACTTACTCAAACGAAAGCCTGATGGGGTATTGCCCAACGGCCTCAACGTTACCAAATTCTCTGCAATGCATGAATTCCAGAACTTGCACGCGCAGTCCAAGGAGAAGATACATGATTTTGTTCGGGGCCACTTCTATGGGCATTACGACTTTTCGCCTGATGATACACTGTACTTCTTCACCGCCGGGCGTTATGAGTTTCGGAATAAAGGTGTCGACATGTTCATCGAGTCTCTTGCTCGTCTTAACCACAGACTGAAAAGTAGCGGGAGCAAGACCACTGTCGTCGCATTTATTATCATGCCCGCGCAGACTACCTCCCTGACGGTAGAAGCTTTGAAAGGTCAGGCAGTCATCAAATCCCTTCGCGATACCGTTGACGTGATCGAGCGTGGGATTGGCCGCCGTATTTTCGAGAGGTCGTTAAAATGGCACGACGGCGATCCGATGCCCGACGAAAAGGAGCTTATTACGAGTGCTGATAGAGTGCTCCTTCGCCGTCGCCTCTTTGCTATGAAGCGCCATGGTCTGCCTCCCATTGTCACACACAACATGGTCAATGACCACGACGACCCTATTTTGAACCAGATCCGACGAGTGCAGCTTTTCAACCACCCTACGGATCGTGTCAAGATTATTTTCCACCCCGAGTTCCTAAATTCGGCGAACCCTATTCTGCCACTAGACTACGACGACTTCGTGCGTGGTACGAACCTGGGTGTCTTCGCCTCTTACTACGAACCGTGGGGTTACACGCCTGCCGAGTGTACCGTTATGGGTGTCCCCAGTATCACTACCAACCTGTCCGGTTTTGGCTGCTATATGGAGGAGCTAATCGAAAACTCGGCCGACTATGGCATCTACATTGTAGACCGGCGAACCAAAGGCGTCGATGACTCGGTCAACGAGCTAACCTCGCACATGTTTGAGTTCTGTCAGAAGAGTCGGCGTCAACGAATAAACCAGCGGAATCGAACCGAGAGGCTAAGTGACCTCTTAGATTGGAAAAGAATGGGTATGGAATATGTCAAAGCCCGGCAGTTGGCGTTGCGACGAGCGTATCCGTCGTCGTATTCTGGTGATGAGGAGGATGACTTCATCCCGGGAGTCGAACAAAAAATATCTCGGCCATTCTCGGTTCCAGGTTCTCCTCGAGACCGTACCGGCATGATGACGCCTGGAGATTTCGCAAGTCTTCAAGAGGGGAGGGAGGGCCTGAGCACGGAGGACTATGTGGCTTGGAAGCTACCGTAAGTGGAGCGAAGATACGCAATTCGAAAGGTGGTTACTAATGCAATAATAATATAGCGAAGAGGAAGATCCCGATGAGTATCCGTTCCCTCTGACACTCCGAACGAAGAAGGCAAATTTCTCGGGGCCAGCCTCACCTCTCGATGGTGTCCAGATAAATGGTAACCCATAGGAATAGTCGTTTTTGCTGTTTCTCTGCGGTGCGACGTGTCAATTCGCGCATCGCCGAGTGGTTGTGGCTAGGAAATACAGGCTCTGTGGCGGGCATGGGGAGATGAGATGGGTTCGGGACCTGTATATTATATATATATTATATATATATCCCGTGGGTTGTGAAGGGGTGGGCAGCGTGACAACCATGGGGTTTTGTTCTATAGTGATTGCATAGCAATGCATTAGCTTGTCTTTAGTAACACTTTATAAACGTCATTCCTAGTCTTATATATATATATATAATATTCGAACCATGGACCAACCGGATTAGGTGTATGTAGGCAGATGTAGGTATACATGCTATGTTAGGTAGGTATGAATGCTTTACCCAAGGGATGGAAGCCTATTAATAAGTACAATGTACCTAGTATAGTGTACGTACATTAGGTACATTAGGTACCTAAGGTATGGTAACAACATGAAAGTTGGCAAGCTAGGGGTATGTACGGTAGGCAAGAAGGGGTGGGGCTACTTAACAATTTCAAAACCATTGGATGAAATGCAATACCAGAGTATTAACATACAACATGAAAGAGCCAATAAAGGCTTATGACGTACCTGCCTTAAGCAATGAGGGAAAGGAAGGGGAAGGGAGCGTAAATCCCCTGCAGTAGGTTGCACCTGTAGATCAAAGCAGCTAAAATCCTATGAATCTTTTGATTTCCCCCCCGCCTTGTCTTAATTTTTCTTTTCTTTTTCTTTGGCTTTTTCTACCAGAGCCTTACGAACATGGATTGTACACTTACAATTGTAATCTAGGTGCCGTCCCCTCCCCAGACCCGCGTTGGATGGGATAACCTCATTACTTCTCTTGTCAAGCTTCTACACGGGAGCAACATATGCTGCTTGTGGTTGTGGTATGCGAGTAACACATGAATTTAGAAATATTACATATTTTACGAGCAACCAGCCATCCGCCGTAGAATTGAAAGGGGAAAGGCTTTGCGCACCGTGATACCCTCAAACCGTCCATCTCCAGCCCTCGACCGAAGCGCGCCATGAAATTCGCCGCAATGAAGTTCTTCCGACGCAGTAAGAAGTCGTCCCAGCTACCGAAGCCACCCAAGAAGTCGGCCCAGGATGATTTCGAGCGGGACAAGTACCGCCTATACCACCCTCACCAGAATGATTACTACAACTATGCCGCTCAAAAGAGCAGTGTATTCGCGCCTTGGCTAGAGCTACCTGCTCCCATATTAGAAAGAGTCTTCTCATTTGTATGCCCTCATTGCCGCGACGAGTCGTACGAGACGTGCGAGCAGAGCGTCTTGGAGGATGCTTGCATGCTTTGCGACCTACGCGACCTCTCCCACGCCGGTCAAGTTTGTAAACGTTGGAGGAAGACGGCGGTCAAGTTGATGTAGGTTCCCCCTCCAAATTGATTACTATGCGCCGGGGACGAGGCAATTTGTCGCTAATCCCGAGCAATTTCGTCGCGATAGGTACCATAGCATCCGAATCGATTCTGTACATTACTGTGAGCGTGAGATTGACCTATCGGAAAGGCGAAAACGTAGAAGTCGTTTCGATCGCAATGGCCTTCCCGAAGACACGGCGAGTGCTCGGCTCCACTTGCTATGCCGCTCCCTACGCGAAGACCCGACTCGCCTCGGCGCCCTCGTTCAATACTTCAAGACACCATATATGCTGCGAGAGTCGAGTGCCTCCGCACTGGCGAGAACCATCGCCGTCTTACCAAACCTTCGTTACGTCGACTTACCCGAGGGGTTATTCAGCGACGATCCAGCCTACCATACCCTCAAACTCGAAGTACAAGCCCGCTGCCCCGGCCTCAGGAAAATGACCTACGCTGGCGGCAGCGAGCGGAGCTTGGAGGCTCTAGGCAGCAGTAATATATGGCCAAATATTGAAGTGTTGGAATTAGCTAGGATCAACATGGATCCAGCCGCGCTACGGCACGTACTCGCAGCGCTTCGACACCTACGGGCTCTAAAGGTGTCAGACTGCAGAGTCTTGGACGACGACATGTTCAAGTACAACGACGTACTACCAGCTTTTCCGGCCTTGGAAGAACTAATACTTATAAATACACCGAGGGTCACTTCTGACGGCCTAGTGCCATATCTGTGCAGAGAGGACTCACAGAAGCAACTCAAGGTGCTGTCTCTTTCTCACACCGGGGTCCAGCCCTCTACCCTTCATGCAGTGTTAGCACGTGCGCCAAACCTGACGACTCTCTCTATCATTGACCAGGTGGATTCTGCATTTCCATCCCATTCCGGACCCATTCCACCGTTGACGAATTGGTCTCTACGTACTCTACGTTTTGAGATCACGGCCTCACCCGCTACTTCTCCTTATTCAAGCATCACAAGCGGCTACTACAACTACCTGGCCTCCTCCCTCTTCGCCGGTGGTCTGCCTCGCCTATCCGCCGTCTACGTTCGGGATCAGGACTTCCCGGACACTCTGCTCGGCCTTCCGCCGCCCATGCCCGGTTTTGCAGGAGGCCAGCAACGACCTAGCAGCTCCAGCAGTGCGGGTATGTTTGGTATGGGAAACGCCAGTCTCTCACCATCAAGTACCGGAAACTTAAGCAACGCACACCAACGCTTCAGCTCTAATAACCCTTTTGCCGCAGCACTCGGTCCACCCCGCGGCTTGGGTGGGCTGTCACTCAACCAGACGCTCGAGGTTTTCACTAAAGGAGAGGATGATATTGACTGGGGTAGTATTAGGGGTGAGTATTGCAACTGGTCGGAGCCCTATCTTTTTTGATATGCTGGGAAGCCTATCTGGATATTAGAACTTGGCTTCTTTGCAGCATGTGCATGCACAAGATGATTGCTAACTCCTTATGCTACAGTGGACCCCTTTGACGCTTATGGCGGTGCAGGCAATGAGAGTAGGGGTCGCAGTGGCTCATTGGGCGGCCGCCCTCTGAGCAGTTACGGCCTTGCGGACATAGGCTTCGGGTGGCAGGCTGGCAATGGAACTAGAAGGAGCACTGTTGTGCAAGGGACTGGTGCTAGTAGCTTTCTCGCCGTACCTGGCGGGACGGCCACAAGCGGACACGGACGTAGTGGAAGCGCCGCAAGCTTAAGCACTCCTAGAGAGGACTTGTGGCCCCGGCCTAGTAGTAGTCACGGAGGTAAGAAAGGAGATC
The DNA here is from genome assembly GCA_023628415.1 of Hypoxylon sp. PDH2405. Lineage (NCBI taxonomy): Eukaryota > Fungi > Ascomycota > Sordariomycetes > Xylariales > Hypoxylaceae > Hypoxylon > Hypoxylon sp. PDH2405. The sequence goes on along the minus strand of JAMAKT010000122.1, from coordinate 46,969 downwards.
GAGATTTGTGGCGGTAAATGGCTACCGCTTCGTCGAATCACTGGCTGACGCCTAATTAAACGCGTACTGATGTTACGAGATTTGGAATCGGCACTCGAATTGTTATATGCAAGAGATAAGTGCCACAGGAACGAGCATTATGAGAGCAGTAATACGAATTGTCAGCCATGCTATCAGTCGTCATGTTATATTATCATTATTGAGAAACCTTGAGGGCCATCAGGCTCGTTGCTGCCACCAGGTTTATATAGACACATGCTCGATTCACGATTCATGTAAAGAGTATAGTAAGCTTATTAAAACACAAGTACTTGCGGCGACCTCTCGTCCCTGGAATCATTGCTTTTTTGGTGCAGAGAAAACCAGGCCCAAGATACTTGAAGCCGAGGTAAATGGCCAATACTCTTCAAATTCCATATATCGCCAATTATATGGCGACATAGAATTAGGGGGGGGCTACAGTACATAGGGGAACTATGCGCCCATCTATTTCTAAACCGATCTATCCCGGAAAGACGGCGGTAGCAAGCTCTAGGAGACCTTAGCGATGGCCAATTCGCCCTTCTTATTACCCTCGAGCTCCAAAAACCCGCCCGTCTCCAATTTCTTTTTCCATCTCGCGCTCTCGTACCTTGCTAGAATTATTGTCATGCGAAGTACTGTCCGGTAACTCGAGCTGTGCTCGACCGTCTCGGAATCGAGTGGAGTGAACGTCCACCTTCCGAATGCCCAGTTCAATATATACCTACCTGGCTGATCGGATAGCGTCGTCGATCCTGCGATCTCGTCTTCACCGGAGCTCCGGACGGTCGGCGACGCCGTTAATACTGACTTGATCCGGTACACCTCGTCCTTGGGCGCGGTGTTCAGTAGAGTCATCAGCTTTGTCCCGTTAACAGCAGCGCCAGCTTCTCCCAAGATAGTTACCGAGAGGACCTCAACCTCGGTTTGATGATCATGATTATGATCATAGTCATGGCCATGGTCCTCATGGACATTGCCGTTCGTTGTCGTTTGTTCATTCAGGGTCTTTGCCAACCCTCCGTCGATACCAAAGATGACATCGACAGGAACTTGTCCTCTGTTGCTCTTAACCCAGGCGACATCGACCTCGAGGTCGCCGACACGGTCAAGACACTCGTCGAACCTTCGTTCATCACAGTTCTCCCATTTGTTGAAGACGATGAGGTCGGTGTACCTGGCCTGTATGCGGGCAGTGTAGCTCGTGTCCTCGTAACCCTTCCAATTCTCGACGTCAATAACGCTGACGACACCGTCGAGTGTGTAGTAGCCAGTCTCGCGAGCCAAGCGATTTATCTCGATAGCCAGAGTAGCCGGGAAGGCGGAGCCGGAGGTCTCAATGACGATGCGGTCAGGGTTGACGTTGGCGCGTAGCTCGGCCAGGGCTGTGCTCAGCTGACCGACAAGGTTGCAGCATATACAGCCATTGAGCAGCTCCTGCACACCGGAAACAGCGCTCGACGAGGCGAGCTGCGAATCGATAGCTACGTCTCCGAATTCATTCTTGAGCAGGGCGAGGCGATAAGAAGGGTTAGCGGTGCGCAGCTGGGGGATAAGATTAAGGAGCAGCGTCGTCTTGCCTGATCCTAAGAACCCGGTGATAATTGTTATAGGTATTGGGGCCATTCTATTTTTCTATTTTCCTATTTATTTTTTATATTTTTTTATGATAGTAGAAGCAGGCGATATTATAAGGAGAAATGAGAGAAAAAGATGTTGGACCCCTTTACAAAAACGGAGGGGTACCTATACCGTATATTGAGGTAGGTACATGAGAGGCATGTGCCTGGTAGTAGGATACCTCATTTAGGTACATACAATGTACCCCCGTCAACAAAGTCTGGCCTAATGACGTCACCCGTACTTGCGCATATACCATATATGTATATACATGTACGGAATATATATTTACATCAATAATAATTGTTCTATTCAAGTAGTACATACCTACGGCGTACTACGGCGTAGTTTGAATCGTACCTTAGCGTCTTAGTAGTAATCGTAGTCCTCACCATCCACCTCGGCTACACAATGCCATCGTCACCATCATCGACAAAACCAAGCGACCAATCACACACCGAGACGACATTTAAAGATAGACCCAATCAAGCTGTCGAAGACGCCCGACATCCAAACAATACTAATGGACTGTACTAACCTAACTTGGCTGAAGAAAATGAGTTCTCACAAGATACGACTAATAGTTCAGTTTTCCCTAAACTACTCTCTCCGGTTACTGGACATATTCCCGCAGTTTCCAGGATACTGTGTCCCAGAGGCCGGGCAGAGCCCGAACTCGCAGCCCCTAGACGTGTGCCCGGTCCCCCGAGCGTCGTCCATTTCACGATGAGCATATCGAGGAATTTGTAAAAGACCAGCATAGAAGCAAGGGTCAAGACGGAAGCGTAGCTAGTTAGACATAGACAAGCCGTATTAAACGTGATAAATAACTCATTTATCCAGGAAAGGAAAGACGGGCTTTAGTCAACCTGTCTGCATATGACTAGAGCGGCGGTTTGCCTCGACAAGCAAGAATAGCCTCTTCAATGGTATTTGATTACAATAGCTAAGGTTGCTAATATGATGACCGCTGCAAGTGAAATGTATGTTGAGCTCAAGCTGACATGCTAAGGCGCTATGCAGCCGTGCAGTTGGGCAAACCAGCTTGAAATATTTCCGAGTTCTTTATGTATATAGGCAAATAGTCCCGCGTTGTAAAATCAGCGTCAATATAGTACGAGACATCGTTGGAACTATAGTTGGAGCCAAGGATAGCAAGAAGGTCACTCTCAATGCTACGCGGCAGAAGGCAGTTAGCTATTATTCTCTGGCATCTTAGAGATGTGATACACCGAAACTCACAAGTCAACAAATACCACATCCACAACGTCCGTGGCGCCACTCCCGTTAAATCCAGCTAGACCCTGGAAAAAGTCGGGAATCTCGTAATATGAGATCGCAGAATGTGCGGTGTCATCACCATCCGAACCGAAATCATCCCTGGTCGTATACCCCGGTACTAAGTCAACAACCTGACGCCTAGTGATACTAGGAAAATGGTGCTCTCCACGCGTAGCCTCGAAATGGCGATCGGAGGGAGGGTCAATGCAGAAATTGCGCTCAACAGGCATGACACCAATGTTACGTTTCTGGCTGGCACCCGCATTATTAAGTGACTGAAGTAAGTTACTGGCTATATCATAAGGTATTCCTGGGATGTACAGGAAATGGTCGAGAAATGGTGATACGATGAACTGATCATCGTAGGCGAAAGGTCCTTTATACATGTCGAATCGAACGCTTCCCGTGTTGGCGATGATGTACCGTGGTATATCTTTACGGGATTCATTGCTAGTGTGTTAGAACATGTCGTGTCAGCATTTTCATCCCTCGCATTAGAATATACCAGACATTGCCTTCTTAACCCCGATGATGACTGAATAAGAACGCTCAGCTTACTGTCATTACGTTAGCTAATTCCTACATCATAGAAATTTGGTCAAAATGACATGTTTTTATACTCACCACGACAGCCTCGGCTAACGCCGTTGATAATAGAGGGAAAATGCTGGCGGTGCTGTTGAATGGGGCGCATGTCAAACAATAATCCTGCAATGCCATGTCTGTTAATTTTCAAGGTGTGTGCAAATCAACATTGGGAGTTATCCAGGAGCGGACGAAGTAAAACGACATTAGGAGCAATGAAAGGTTCCGATTGCTAACCTGCGGCACGCATCCATACACGTCAGTAAGATTCAGCTGCTTCCTGTATTTCGTAATGTCTGCTGTAACAGCTAGGCCGTTATTGTAGTCGAAATCTTTGTCGTACCAAGTCGTAGCGTGGTATTCAAAGGTTCGACGGTTCCAGTCGAGATAGCGGCGGGAATATACGAACGGGGAAGTAGAATTCTTTGTTGCTTTACGAGTCGGATTAGGAACACCGACAGGGCCAGGCATGATGCCAATGAAGCCGCTGTTTTTACTGTCAAACCCGGACATTGAGAGCCAACCCAGAGTCTCGCAATAACGGCCCGACTCAAGCGCCGTGCTGCTAGAGTCATAGACGGCGAAGTCTCGAATATGCGTGTGACCACCTACAACATTTATCAGCGGGTCGCCCATATCCCTTGACTACTAGGTACCGAGTATACCAATGAATTGGATAGGGGTATCCGGGTGCACTGCACGAATCGCGTCGAAAACGACAGGGAACGTGCTGGTAGGAACACTTGGGCGCGCAGGATTGTGGCCGAGAACGACAAAGATATCTACAGGCTCCGTGGAATTGAGGATATCTAAGAACCATTTCTGCGTGACCATGGTCTTTGCGGGTATGACCTTGCTGACATTTGTGTTTCCTATAAAGCGTCAACATCCATGGGTGTAATGTTGGGTGATATTGGGGTCATCTTGACAGCATCTCCTCACCAGTAAAGTCAAACAAGACGCCAAAAGCCATGATCCTGAGGCCATGCTGAGTGGTAAAATATCGATGTGTCTTTCCAACATATTGCCATTCACCCGATTGTTGATCAAGTATCTGGACATTTGACGTGAGATACTTGTCGCCCCAATAGGTCGCAATTTCATTCAGGGTCTGATAGGCAACATTGGCAAGATATAATTCGTGATTGCCAATAGTTAGCAGGTCATACTCGACCTGGTCGAAGACTTTTATTGAGATCTCGCCGTCAGGAGTCGTGGCGTCACTCAACCCTGCTCCATCGTGCAAATCGCCTATGCGATGGTCAACGAATTACGATGCTTCCATGCAGTACTAAAATAAACAATGTGGTCGGCTAACCTGTGTCGACGAGAAGAAGATCAACGCCCATATTGCCGGCCTGGTGTTTGAAGTGAGTCGAAAATGTGACAAAATCTCCCCAGTCTGCGCCATAGTTGCCTTGCTTCAAATGACCTTCTAGCCACCCATGAGTGTCGGTCTTGCACCATGACCATTAGCAAAGCTGTGTCCTCATCATCATCATCATCGTCGTCGTCGTCGTCGTCGTCGTCGCTTCCAGGCCTCAATGCAGCCCTAGAAGTATCTCAATATTTACTCACAGTATGTAAGAAATTCAATTGACCCCACTACAGCACCCAAAAGTTAGAACTGCCCTCCTTTCGTTGCGCTGATGTAATTAGTTCCTGTGTAATGCTCACTTCCAAGGCTCTAGTGGGACCATAGGTGGCGTTAATCGCATCCGGCTGCATGCGCCTAACATGCCGAACATGCTCTACACGACCTTGCCGAGCCCAGGCAATCGGGACAAGCCAGAGAAGCGCGAATGAGTCCGAGGGCGCCCAGCACCGGGGCGGAATTGAAGAGGCGCATCGTTGTTATCGTTGTTGACGAAAACGGGGAGATGGACCCCAATGATTGAGTATAACGATTCTTTCTTGCCAAGGCTAAGAAAGCAAACCTTGAAAGCAGATCTGGGGAAGTACGATGCCTACATGTGTATGGACAATAAAAGCTTATGAATTATTTCCCTTTGAAATATAACACAATATTGTTAGGCACGTTACGGTATTCGCCGAGATTATGTACATGTATGTATGAGCGGCCTTCTTATCATGGTCTACTATCTACGTAGGTAGATACATACATGTACGTAATATGTATACATACATGTAATATTATAGAAACTGCCTTCCTAATAGAGTAAGTACCTAACGTCAGTTGATATGTCATCAACGTTCAAAAATAGCATATTAGCCAACTCTGTATACATAGGTACGTAATATGCAATCTATCTTACCCGTTATTCCTTTTGGAGACAATTAGATAACTACATGTATGTAGTATAGTCACACAGACGTACGATTAGAACAACAAGTAGTATTAATACCGACTAGGATACTAGCATGCAAGACTGTGTCTAGGCCACCAACGGGCTTACCACAAAACAGAAAAGGATAATTATGTGAAAATCCGAAGAATACTTTAATTTTCATAACCTGTAGCACCACCGCGCAAAAATAGGTGACGGTAGATACGATAGCTTCAAGGTAGACTCCAAGAGCTGCCCTAACTCCCCAACAGTTTCGTGAATGACCAAATAACAGATGTAACAAGAAACACACAATAGAAATCATAAACCATATCCAAGAAGTGTGAAATGTTATCCCAGCCTAATCCTCATGCCCGCCCTGAAATGCTCGAATAACCATGCTTATAGGATTAAGAAATGCCCTGCCACGAAAACGAGGCCTGAGAAGACAGCAAAAGCGTTCTTAAGTGACGGCGCACCAGCAGTGACGACTGGAGGGTTGGTGCTGGTGGTGACATTGCCACACCTCCCGGCGGAGCCACAGCTGGAGACCGATCCCGATCCACTGCCGGATCCGGAATTTGACCCCGATCCCGAGCTAGTACCAGAGCTGAAACTAGAGCCTGAGCCCGACCCTGAGCTAGAGCTCGAGCCTGAGCCAGGACGGGAACCCGACCCTGAACCTGAGCCCGATCCCGAACCGGACCCTGAGCCTGAGCCTGTACCGGAACCTGCGCCAGAGCTAGAGCTAGAGTTAGATCCCGAACCGGTGCCCGAGCACGTACCAGAACCAGAGCATACGGTAACAGGATAAACAGTTGCTGTTGGGTAAGCAGTTATGGTAGCAGTAACACCGTTACCCGTGATGCTCACGGTAGGGTACCCGCTGCCAGTGGGCTGGATACCGGGGCAGGTGATTTCGATCTCGGTAGTAGGCTCGCAAGCATGGCAAGCCACCTTAGTGACGACAAATCCAGGAGGGATGACAGGAGTCACATAGTCGGCGGGGTTACCGGTACAAGTCTCGGTGACGGTATAAGTGGCCAGCCACGAACTCGTTTCACAGGCTGCTGGCAGAACCGTCTCATAAACAGTTGTATAATGAGTCTTGGTCGCCGGGTATAGAGTAGTTGTTGGATATTGTGTTACCGGGGGCGCAGGATGGTACACCGAAGGTGCGTGGTAAGGGAAGAATCCAGCGGGGGCTGTTACGTTGAAGAACGGCATCTTGATTTGCTTTCGGGCGGCTTTATCTTACAACTATATTGATCCACAAAAAGGGAAAAAAAGAGAGCGTGTGGTACGTTATCAAATGAATGTGATGCCAAAAAGTGGCTATAAACGAATGACTGGTTACAAAGGAGTGACTGGGAAAGAATGATTGGAGATGCTTCTGATGAATAAGAGAGAGAACGAGGTAGGAAGGCATGGTATTTTATAACGAAGACAGGAGACACCATGGGCGCCAGGTAAACGCGTGAACAGCTTACCATGGGTTGTCAAGTTGGAACCAGGACAAGCGCCTCACCATTGCTAAGCACGATCTACACGACGAAAGAATGACCTAGAATTACAAGACATTCCTCTGCTCTGCCGTACAGTTCATTTGACTGTAAAATGGCAACCGAAAACATGGGATGGAAAATAAACTCGAACCGCGACTGTTTGAGACATTTAAGCTGAGACCTGCCGTTCTCTCTCTCTCTCTCCGGGCGACTGCCAAACATCAAACCGCATTTTATAACAGCAACACTAATCTTACGACCTACGAATGCCCAGTTAACTCACTTAAGACTGGCATCGAGGCTGGAATGTATATTCAAGATGTTGAGCCAGAAAAGACGCGATGAGTTGCAACATTTCATGGTCATGTTCCCTCGTTTTTCGACATCTCCCGCACACAGTCCAAAGACGTTCGGGAGACTTCCTAATAAGGAATTTCGCTCTCCAGAGTGATTCTCATGTTGAGAATGGCAACTCGTCACTGTAAGGTGTCGAGGTGACGGTCGTGGCTACTCTGTGAATACTTTTTGATCTGAGGAGAAAAAAGAAGAAAAAGAGAGGAAAAGTTCGGCAGCGAATTTTTCATTTATTCAAATTGGAGCTCCCACCTTGTGTGGGGCCAAAACTTTAGTGTATATTATTACATAATCACATAAAAAATCCTCCTCGTTACCACGATAGTTTCAATATTATTCTATCCATAATGATATGTATGCCTTTATTCGAGACACTAAATAGATGGAGTCTCTTAGGACCCACATGCATCAGTGCGACTTATGATGGGCAAAGTGGGTCAAATGGACTTCGTCGTATTTGAACTTTCTCAATTCGATCGAGGAATCATTCATCCATCTCGTCGCATCCCATGTCTGTACCACGACAAAATACCACGATAAAATACCACGATAAAATGCCAGCAGACGAATACACGGCAGTAGGAGGGGGTGGTGCCCTCAAGTTGAAAGGTGGGAAAGTACAGAAGATCAAGAAGAAAAAGAAGACTAAGACCCTGAATCTCGAGCGCGCCCTTTCTACTGAAGACGATTCTTCTGCTAAGGAAGTCGCGAGATCGCGGCTGGATGATGGTAAAGATGAAGGCGACGATGATGTCGTCGAGCGAAAGACAGAAGCTGAGCGGCGGCATGAGGAAGCTAACAGGAAGAAGGTAGGCATTGACTATCCCCAAGACGATTATTTAATGCTGATGTCGACTTCGTCAATTAGATGTTGAAGATGCTCGAGGACCCCAAGGTCGCATCCGAATTCCGCAAGACACACAAGGAGAGAGTCGAGGGCCTCAATACATATCTCTCGAAACTGAGTGAACACCATGACATGCCTAAGATCGGTCCTGGATAATGGATGTCTTCTGAAATTACGCGACGAGGTGATGATAGAGACGCAGAATAAGAAAAAGTATCTATAGAAAGGCTTTGTTTCTACTCCATTAATTTATACCCCCTACAGAGCGTTTATAGAGTCTGTCCCTTTACCGTCATGGAAGATTATGAAGACTGTCAAGCATAGATGCCCTTCATAGGCTTTTAATCGTATGATATCTGGCGCCTAAAGTACCGTGCACGATACATAGTATATGAACATACGTCTCTGCCTGATCTCTCCCTCCCGTCCTTCGACACCTTGGTCTAGCCTCTCCATACAACTTAGTTTTGCTATAGGTTGACATAATGCTCAGTATACAATTCAGTATACACCTCACATTCTTCATCAAACAACGGATACAAGCAATGCTAGGCATGTTTTTTTTAGCCCTCGAATTGTACGAAGTTAGGTTTACTACAACGTTTTGTATGAATTAAGTCATTGACGCCCTTACATATGCTGCTATCTCTGTTATAACTGAAGTGTTTTTGTATCCCACCTTCATTATAGTATTGCCCTGTATTAAGATGTATACCTCAATGCTAGATCGCTATCAATTTCGTAAGATTCGTCGCTAGTCGCAAAGGCCCGAGCTGACCCTTTCTCTATACCAATCTCCCGTACAGTGATCCAAAGGAATGTAGATGCCGCCAAAAAATCTCATATACGAAATACCAGCGCCAGTTACTAATGCTCGTCCTAAGGATGCTACAAATGCCGAACAAGGTCGAGAAAGAAGAAATACCTTATACGACGCTTTCTACACGAAGAGCGCTCCGCCAACAACTGCGCCGATGATAACCTCTACGACAGGCTTTCTGCCAATAGGCATAGCAAGGCCGGACTGCAGACTTCCTTGCGAGCCTGATGTGGTGCTCGCTTCTTCGGGCGCCCCAGGAGTGACTACCTCAACCGACGTGATTGTGGTCTATAAATATATGAGAATTAGTGTTTCGTCCCCATCTCGGCCAAGGTTCAAGAACGGCTTGGATTTCGGAGATGCAATACTCAAGTTCCCACGGGAAAAAGTCCAAGGATTGTACTAAAGGCATAGACTACAGGGGCTAGAAAATAAACGTGACGTACCTTGGCGCCTCCAGGAAGCGTCGACGTGAACGTAGATGTTCTGGGTGGCCTCGTAGTGGTAACGGAGCTTGGCGTGGTTGTGGTCGTTGAATCTGGTCATTTGGTCAGCACAACGGCCGGGGAAAACAGTGTCGGTGTACAGGATAGGCACTAAGCTAATAAGAAATACGAGACTAGGCACTTGGGAAAACGAGAAGCAAGGTCAAGTGCGAAGGCAAGATCTCTTGCTGGACGTACCCCTAGAAGAGGTCCTAGAAAATGGAGAGGATACAGGAGTAGTAAGGGTCAAAGTAGATGATGATGATAATGATGTTGTGGTCACGGTGATGGCCTCTGAAGGTATTTCGGTTGAGGAATCGGTGGACGTACCGGGAGTACTGGTTGCTTGGGTGGATTCCGAGGTCGATGGCGTTGTTGCTGTTGTTTCGGTTTCTGCTACGGTAGTTGGCGTAACTGTAGATACTACCGTGGTATCAGACGGTGAAGTAGGAGATGCAGAGGACGTCTCCTGAGTCGAGCTTTCTTGACTTGTGCTACTCTCAGCCGTGGAGGTTATCACACTAGTCTCTGTCGACGTAGGAGTCGTCGCGGAGACGGTTGTATCGTTTCCAGACTGTCTCTTGGCTAGCTGGACAATAGACGTTGCCAATTCTGGATCATTGGCATGAACAGCTTCCATGGCCGAACGATCAGAGTCGTAAATGCCATGTTTGTAGGTAGAAGGGAAGTATGCATGTAAGAACTCGTGGAGAGCTTGAGGCGAAGCCGAGCTCAACAGCCGCGAAAAAGTAGAGTCGTCGCGGTGTATGACATGATCCTCGCTGTCAGCTGGTTCCTCGCCCGAGTGCTGCTGCTTGAGCATGGCATTAGCCAACCCGGCCGTGACGAGGAGCCCGAGCAACAGGGTGAGGAAGAAGTTCCGAGCTGAAGGCATCCTGTCTGCCATACGATGTCGACGGTGGGTTGTTAGAGTAGATGCAATGGCCACCCTTTCACCCAGGAGGCCCTTTTCAACAGATATTGGTGTCATATTGAAAAGAATGAATCGGTTGATATGGCAGTTAAAAGAGGCCGAGAAGCAAATGAGCTAACGCAGACTACTGCAGAATTGACTTGAGAGTGGTGGGAAGAATTCGGGGCGACGATTACGGTACGTGATTTGTACAAGTCCAGTAAACCTAGTAAACCTGCGGGTTCAGTTGCATCATAGCAAAGTCCGTATCCGTATTGTGTAATTACGAAAAGGGCAAAAAAGAAAAAGGTAAAAAAACGAGAAACGAGCCAGAGCGAACCCCCCGGGCGACAGAACAAGGACCAAAGGTCAGTGAGATTCCGAGAAGGTGAGGGACCCAAGGTGGAAGAGCCAACGTATCGAGGTCTACTTGGTAGTTTGCCCGGATGCTGTGGGAACTTGGAGGGCAAGATGGAGTCGTTATTGATCTGTTCCCGCCGGATGGATATAACTGACCAACCCGGACAACATAAGATATCGTGGCTGATGGCTTGATTCCTCGAAAATTTGGTGGAGTCGTCAATTCCTCTGAAGGGTCGTACTGTACTTAAAAACCATCGGGCACTGTACAATGCAAGGATCAGTGAGTCTGATCAATTGGAGTTGGATCCGTATTGAGCTCAAAGCTGATGCAAGACCGCAGCAAAGCTAACATCAGCCTCCCGAGTTCCAACCACCTATTTTCTATCCAAAATGCGGACCCGACCCAGCCAGCCAGCCCAGCTTCGGTTTTGCTGAACAAGGGTTCTCGCCCATCAGCGTTTTGTCCTCGTGTCAGATCAGAGGAGAAACTCCCATGCGGTGCATACTGTGTGCTCCGTACAATCGAGATTTCTTGGCGCCAGTAGACTTGGTCGAGGCCCGTACTGTGATCATGGTGACGTCGCCTCTTGTTGAGAATACGAGGTTTTCCGTTGTTTGGCCCAAGCAACCCCCACTTCCGACTCACTGGAAGCGAAAATCCTGTACGCACGAATACCTGCGGATAGCTACTATGTCAAACAGTGGATTATGTATCGTGCGTGTCACCCGTCCTAAGTGTCTCTGGGGAATATCTTGGATACAGCTGTTTTAAGATGGAAACGCTTACTGTACGTGCGTACTGTATTATATCCGTTTCTCAAAACGGAATGGGGGTGGACAGCTGGGCAAGAAGGTACCTAGGTACCTATGTAAAGGTACAGTTAATTTCGTAAAGCCCCTTTTTTATTGTTAGCAGACTCATTTTTATTTTTAGTCTAAATGTTTTTTCACAGCACACAGTTTTACTCCGTACAAAACGTTTAAAAAGCATCCCTCGAATAAAACTATAATGCCATAATTTGTATAAAGATCCTTTCATAAAACCCCATGGGAATTTTATGCCTTATTACCACCCGGGCTATGCTAATATGGTATTAATAAATTACGCTAGAGTTTATAATATGTACATACGGTTATATACGTAGTGCTTAGATTAGCAACTACTGTAGGGCTGAATGCTTGGCATGGCACTAATTATCTACGTATGTACATGCACTTAACACTTCAGCACTTAGCTAACTATTAATTTTGTCGTCTCGTTAAACATAGATGCATAGTTATGGCATGATTAAGTATTCATGATAGCAGTTAGCTGCTTTCCGCTCGCTAATTAGGGCAGCTCAGCTTATAATAAACCCGTCCTAATATGCACTGGGCGGTATGCCCCTTGTTGTAAAGCCATCTACTAGTGTCTCCCAGGTCTATCCTAAGCCGACGTTATTCGTCCGGAGACGTCTATAACTATGCGTGCTCCATTCATCGAGTTTCAAACTTCTAACGGCCGAAATACTTTCAGGCCAGTACGGACCCCTAAAGCCTAATGGGACTTCACTTGTTTTGGCTCGGGGTATGTGGGAAATCATTATATGTGAGGTTAGGTAGGTAGCAAAGTAATGTAGGTTTGATCGGACTTAATTAGATAGTTTAAGTATATACAAAGTATTACGCTGTGAGCAGAATTTAACACTTCAAAATATAAAGCTCGATGAAGTTATAATCAAGAAAGATACCTGTCTTCTCGAATACTTACTAGGCAATCTAGCTAAGTAACAAAATCTAGCAAACCATCGAACTCCTCGAAGTCGTAGAATCTAAGTGACAGTAATATATTTAGGTCGTTCGCAATAGTTAGCATTAAACAGTTAACAGCTCACCTATTCTGAAACAGTTATTGGAACTATAAATAAATCCATGTTGATATGTAGGAATAAGTTTAATAATTACATCCAAAATATCTATTATACAATTGAAAGGAGCCTGATGCCTAGGACTTTCGTAGCTAACCAGTTAGACTCTAACCCCTTTGTACAGGGCGTAGTTTGATCCACAAAGGAGCCTTTTCCCAAATCATGTAGACTTTCTGATCCAACCAATCTCCTTCGGTGGCATTCTCTATGTCGAAGTGCCAGACGAGCCTCGCAATAATTATCTTTATCTCAACGTATGCGAGATTACGCCCTATGCAATTACGTGGACCGAAAGAAAAGGGTTGGGAGGCTTCCCTTTTATCACCGCTAAATTGAGGATCCTCGCCCATCCACCTGTCTGGAATAAAACAATCTGGTTGTGACCAGTTACGAGCACTTCTACATGCGGCATATATGGGGATAGAGACAGCCGCGCCTTCAGGTACGTACTCCCCATTAACGACAGCTCCGCCAAGCGGCACGATCCTTTGGTGAGGTTGAGGTGATGGCGGATAGAATCTTAATGCTTCTTCTATGCACGCAAGCAGATACTTGCATTGGTTAACCCGGGAAATTGTGATCTCTTCGGGAGACTGAAAAGCTGCCCTTATCTCCATAGTCAGGGTTTGGAGAACTTGGGGGTTCCTCGTGAGAAGGTAAGTGAGACCTGTTATGAAACTTGTTAGTATACGAGTGTTACCAAGACTTGAGATACCTTACCCGACAGCAATGTTGCCGTAGTCTCGCTTCCCGCAGCAATGAGTATTGATGCGTTACCTATGAGTTGCTCGAAAGTCATTTTCCCCGAGCTATAAGCTTCGATCAATTTATCCATAAAGTCCGGCACGACTGACTCATAATCAAGACGATTTTTTATTTTCTCCTGTAGCGAAGGTTAACGAAACATTGGGGACATACTACGAGATACTCTCTTACAGTGTTGAGCTGCTGAAGGGTCTGGATGTCTGATTTGATGGATATTGGGATGGCCCATAGCTTAAGTGGTGTCTGAATAGGTGATGGGAAACGAGCAATTGCTTGATTGAAGGCCAGGAGCTTAGCGAAGCTGAAGAATATCTCGATCCACTTATGAAGTCGTGAATTGTTTAGACAATTAAAGGATTCTCCAAAGGCTATAGAAACACGTCTGGTGAGCAGCGTGGTAGTATGTGATACACAATATGTTAAAGAACTTACTTAGAAACCCAATGAAGTCGAACGTGATGAACTATTAATGGTTAGCAGTGTGCGGCCCTTGCGCAGGGTGAAGTTATCCGAGCTCACGTTATACCACAATGCAATATCAACTTTAGCTGTTCCATCTCGGCTTACTTCTTGCAGCCTCTGAAATAATACGCTAACGTATTGCTGTAGGACTGATTCCTGCTCTCTCAAGGCTTTCTCAGAGAACCCATGTGCGAGCAGCTTTCGAATATATCCATGGTAGTGTCGGTCGGCGTTGAGAATAACGGGCCCTCCTTTCATTCCTGAGTGATACTTTTCATCCTTGGCGAATTCGAGCTGACCGGGCGCTTTATGCCCGTAGATTTCTTTCCATTGAGTAGGATCGATGAAGGAGAGTTCGTTAGGGGATGTTCTCACGACAGGCCCACTACCACAATTGGAGTCAATAACAACTTCTCTATGCTAGAGTTTCGGGGGGGTTTTAGGCATGCGTTAAGATCAGTCATTCTCTAATTAGATTGACTAGAAAGTTCGATCTTCCAAAGTAGGACAAAAGTGGAAATTAAGCCTCAAAAGTACATACTATCGATCATGGAGCTTTAGGAGGTCTCTAGGTGTAGTACCTCGGGCATAAGAGAGGGCGAGCCACCAAGGGGTTGCTGATGCTATCCGAGGACCAGGATATTTGGATAGAGGGTGCAAATAGATATTATACGTAAACAGAAAAACGTAGTATAAGACAGGCTACAAACCGTTAGATACGCGAGCGTGTGTGTAGTCAGATGCGACTTGCCAAAAGAGCGATGCCTAGGGTTAATATAATATATTCGCGAAGACCTAGCGGCTGGACCGTGGAAGACATCCTTTCTAAGTTTGACATTTTTGATTCGTAGCTGAGACTGCTGGTTATGAGAATAAATCATGAAAATCAAATCTGAACTACACTTAGTCGAGGACTATAAATCCTTTCAAGTCGGGACTGCGTCGGGCTTCGAATAGGGGCTTGTGCAAATTTATGTCTTTCACATTTTTATGTATGGCAGTGGATATTCTGTGTCGGAGAGTCGAGTAGCCGGATAGGGCTGGTATAACTCGACATTCCGGACCACATTAGGCAATATATGCACACTACGCCCTGGTTCACTGAGGACTGGGCGAATTTTGTCTAACTTGTGCTCAGTCTAATCGGATATCTCTCTTCCTGTTGCAATCTGATAATAGTACCCTCGAGCGGAACAAACTGCCGGCCATTCATATAGACTGAAATTATGTTTATCAAGTACACGTGGATTCGAGATGGAGATTAGCAACGGTGTTAAAATAATAAATCCGACAAGTGGCGAACTCGATGCCTTAATATCTCGGATTGCGTGGTAGAGAGCTTACCTGGTTGATATATAAGGAAGCTCTGAACGCTCTCGCAATACGCAGCCTGTAAGGACCGTGCAGAGTATCACCATGGCGCCGAATATCCTTGTTGTCCTCACTTCCCACGATAAATTGGGCAATTCCGGCAAACCCACTGGGTGGTTTTTAGTAAGTCTTCTCCGTTTAATCAAAACAAGGATTCTTCCTTGTGGAAGCGGCTACTAATTGGTGACTTTCCTGCTAGCCCGAGTTTGCACATCCGTGGAAATATTTCCATGAGGCGAAGGCAAATGTGACCGTCGCATCGCCCGCAGGTGGTCATGCTCCACCTGACCCAAACTCAATATCCGTCTTCAAGGAGGACCAGATATCCACGTCGTTCTTCAACGAACAGAAATCTCTTTGGCAGAATACGTCCAAGCTCTCCTTATTCCTCGGGAGGGCTGACGACTTCGATGCCATCTTCTTTCCCGGAGGTCACGGTCCCATGTACGACCTCGCTAGCGACGCTGCATCACAGCAGCTAATTGCAGAGTTCTGGGAGAAAGGCAAGATCGTTGCCGCCGTGTGCCATGGATCTGCCGCGTTAGTCAACGTTAAGTTGGCGGATGGGAACTTGTTGCTTAAAGGGAAGACAGTAACGGGGTTTTCCAACCAGGAAGAGGACTACGCTAAAGTGACCGAGTTCATGCCGTTTATGCTTGAGACGAGATTGGATGAAGTGAGTGAAGGGAAGTTTGTAAAAGCCGAGCACCTGTTCGGTGAGAAGATAGCCGTGGATGGGCGACTCATCACCGGCCAGAATCCTGCAAGTGCTAAGGGGGTAGCGGAGGCTATTATCGAGGCCTTGGGCACATAAGCATCAACTTGAACCTTTCCTATACTGAATATCTACTGCCACGTCTCCGTATGTGGGTTACTCAAGGATATATTAGTTGCTTGTGTTGCCGATGGTCTTATTCAAATGTGCGTAGACGACACGCTCAAATTCAGAATCTACCTATATGTGTGTAAGTACGTAGGTCGAGGTCCCGTTGACGAGCTTACCTACATGTATGTACTTAATAACATACCCGTACGTAGGTACATATATATCGTATATATATATATATATATATATATATATATATATATATATACATGTACATACCTTATATATGTATGTATTTAGCATACGTACATGTAGATATAGAGATATCAGTGTATCCGAGTGTACATACGTAAGCCGTGCGATCCAGTGCGTCAGCCACATAGCTAGGTTGTTTTTAGTGAAACGCTAATGCAGGTGGTAGCCCGGGCCTATCCCTAAATGAGGTTGTTCAGTGCTTCAATTGTTCAATGTTCGTTCAAACATTCATTATGTACCTAGGTGTACATTAGAGTACGTATATCCCTAAAAACTTGCTTACGACACCGAACGGAAAACATGTGAATATCCCATTCATGCTGCAAGCAGTCCACAAGCCGTGCCGATCACTTAATGGAACTCTAGTCTCCGATTGGGAAAGCTCAACAGGAATATTGGTCGCCATCGTTACAATACGCCTTCAACAACCTACTCGTAAAACATGAGGCACGACGAACTGACCGGGATTATATGAATTTATTGTGCTTTCCGACCACTGGGTCTCGATAATGCCTGAGCATCTCAACCCGTCTGAACATGATGCCTTAAGACTGCTCTCCCGATCTCCACACCCATATCACCGCCAAAACTCAGAGCTGCTCGAGCCATCCGACCGCTTCGCATATAGACCGTTGGGCAGAGACCGTCTCGAAACGCCGTCAGTAACGCCTAGCGCATCGAGAGAAGTCACCCCTAGTAGCGACAGTGGTACCGAAGCCGACGATGAACACTTCCTCAAAGGCCTGCCAGCTCCTCGAAGATTGCGAAAGGGATTGCGAGGCCGCAATGAAGTCCTTTCGGGAAGTTCGACCCCGATACCGTCTCCTGCTCTCCTCGAAGAAGAAGGCCGAAGACTGTCGTATAACTTGAAAAAGGATGCGCATCTAGGCAAAAGGCCCCAGAGCCCTGCCGACAGAGTGCGCAGGAGGAAAGAAATCATCCGCCGCTGCATTGAACTGCTTATCATTGGATTCCTTGGTCTCGTGGTTCACACAAATAACTCTGTTCAGTCCATATTGCACAGATGGAATCGAGGTAGGCGTCCACAAAGCCGAGCCACCCAGTCGAAATTGCTAATCCAAGTCTAGAGATTTACATCTGGATAGGGGCATCGGCGCTTCTGGTGCTATTTTACCCCTTGCGACTTCTAACGTGGGCATATTGTTACCGGACGCCTTCGAGGAAGATACCAATATTTATACCATCCTCCTTTGACCCAGCACCGCTCTTCTACCCGCCAGCCATTACTATATTTGTCTCATTACTTCTTGCAGTCGATAACGAGGCGATACTACTGCCAAACGTAATACTCGCTATATCTTCTTTACCACCAAGTTTGGTACCCGCTGCTTCAAGCCTTGATTCAGCATGCGATTCATTGCATTGGGCGCTTTCTTGTGTGGCCCTACTTCTGCAAGAAGCTACTTGGAAGCCGAAGATCATCCAAACGAATACTGGGGAAGTACGGTCTTGTCCAGCAGCTCTTACGCTCGAAACCATGACTCTATTATACCCATTACACCGTAGTCTCTGTTCGGTGCTCCACACTCTAACTACAACAAGTCTCCTGGCAGCTGAATTGCAATTGTTGTCCATCTCACTAATCAATCTCTTATTCCTATCCTCCTCACCACAGGCGGTGATTCTCAAGTCGATGCTATGGGTAGGAGGTCTTGATATCCTCGTCTCATGTAGCCAGGTCATTAGGTGGGGGATCTCCCTGGCTCGTGTGCCTAAATGGCGTTTTAAGAGGACGTCTGCTCTATCTAAGCCAACTTCCACGTTTTTCTCTAGCATCATGCCATGGAAGAGAGTGAGGCACGATCTCTTTCATGCTCCAGTAGACAGCTCATCTTGCAGTTCGTGCGAAGCTTTTGATGACCCTGAAGATAGCGACGGCCCGGCATCTATGTCTCCCAGAGGACCCAAGCGTGTGAGAACCATGTTCGATGGAGGTGATGCTGTCGGGATCGAAGGAAAGTCACTGTCTACTTGGCATTTAGGACAGAATGTGTCGTCTAATGTGTCAGATGGGAAGCCCGAGTCTGCACCGCTCCGTCGACACACATTACCTGGTATGGACAATGTGCCGCACAAGTCTCATACTCACACTCCATCCGGGCGAAGGAAGAGGACAGCTTCTCATTCTGTCCGCGCCTTCTTCTCGCTCACACAGGAACAAGCTGCACTCCGAAAATGGACATACGCTGCTTATATTTATATTTGCATTGTGGGCGCTATATTCCTTCCACTTCCCTACGTCGGCGTTAAAAAGAGAGTCGCAGACGAAGCGCTGCACGGCCACGAACCTGTCGGGTGGGCACTAGGTTATCTATTTGGCGATCTGCCACGCTTTAGATGGGAGGTCGTCAGCCACAATTTAGAACGATGGATATGTCTCCCTGCAAGACCACTTGACGAATTCGGTGAGTTTCGTTCAGTAGGCTGGGTCGATCGTCTTCGCCAGTTTTACTTTGGCGAGGCTAATACGCGCCTGATTCTGAGCGCGTATTTTCTGTTTGTCATCGTAATTGGACTCGTCGTCGTGTTTCGGCTATCACCCATATACGAGGTAGACACGAGACGAAAAGTTTTCCATTTCATGATGGTGGCTATGTTTCTACCATCAACTTACATAGACCCGGCGTTTGCTGCTTTAGCACTATCCATTGTGCTGGCCGTTTTCCTCCTTCTCGATCTTCTTCGAGCAAGTCAACTTCCGCCATTGTCGAAACCGCTGGCTTCCTTCCTTGCTCCATACGTTGATGGGCGAGACCTTCGGGGTCCGGTCGTCATTTCGCATATCTTCCTCCTAATTGGATGCGCCATTCCCCTGTGGCTATCGTTGGGCTCTCTTCCACGCACCGGGACTGGCTGTCTCGAAGGTTGGGAGGTACCAACGAGAGAGGTGGCCATGGTATCGGGTGTTGTGTGTGTGGGGTTGGGTGATGCAGCGGCTTCTCTGATCGGAAGACGTTATGGACAGCGGAAATGGCTGTGGGGCGGCGGCAAGAGCCTTGAAGGAAGTGTGGCTTTCGCATTTGCCGTTTTTGTCGGGCTCATCGTGGCACGTTTATGGCTGCGTGTCGGTGGATGGCAATCTGCAAACGGCGGCTCGGATACATGGACCCTGGCCGCTGAGAAGATAGGGGTGTGTGCTACAACTGCCAGCCTCACGGAGGCAGTCTTGACCGGTGGCAACGATAACGTCATCGTGCCGGTGGTCCTATGGACTTGCGTGAAGAGCCTTGCCGTTTAAACTACTCAGTATCTGGAATGAAGTGTGTGGAGGGGCAGGGGTTGAGTGTCTGGTCATCATCTCGGTATTATGAGGGTCTTGGGAAGGACTGTCAATGGCCTGTCCTCTAGGTCGGATATACCAGCTGGATTTTGTTGGCGATTTTCAAGCGCTGCAACGTAGACATGACATTACGATGAAAAAAAAAAGAGGAACGAATTAAAACCAAACCTTTTAGTCTCCCGCTGTTGATAATGTGGTGGTATGGTCTCTTAGGCTATAGCTAATGTGATAAATTAAGAAGCGTAAAAGATTAATATCTAATAGACGTATGTTTTAACAAAACTATTTATTAGGTACATATAGTAATACATACCAAACAGAAAATTAATAAATTCAAAGTGGCTAAAATACCTAAATAACTGTAGAAGCTTATAACGGTTCGTATACGATAAATCGGGTGCCTTAAACTTAAGATGAACCAAAGAATAACTGAAGATAATTAAGGAGAACTGCGGCTATCCGCTGTTCGCTATCGCTTTCGCTTAAGGGGGCAGTTAGATCTGATAGGGCTTATCTCTGTACTATCCGGGGACAACATACTACATGTATATATGTATTAGGCATTTATACAAAATCTGATAGGCGAATGACGGGAGGCCTGGAATATTCCGTAATGCTGATCACAAACCCGAATACGTTGACTTGATATGTATGTATGTAACCTGACTCATACATACCTACATGTAGGTATGTACATGTATGTAGGTACATGCCCAAGGTAATGCTGGGTAAATTGGTGTATATCCATGTGGGTCAGATGAATCATTCCGCGCGTCAAATGTACAGGCACTTGCATTACTAAGTTCAGCTATTAGGCAGCTACATACATACTAAAAGCGACTAGGTATGTACTAGGCAGATATACTACTACATGTAGGCAGCTACTAGGCAAAGCTGTCATCACCCGCTAATCCAAACCTAATTGACCGTGCTGCCCTAACCTTACCTACTATCCTTTACTAATCTTTACCTACATAACCTACATACCTTACTGTTTAACGTAGTGTTCTACGGAATTGGTGTCGAGTCGTGGAACAAAAAAAAAAGTCTGCTACCTACTTGAAGCTACCCTACATACATACGGTACATACAAAGTGCAATTCCGCATATGCTTACAAAGGAGCAAGAGAATCCGGAAGAACTGTATTCGGACATCTCAAAAAACACCTGCATTTGACCTCAACTGTGTCATTGTTCACACAGACACTATCTGGCCCGCCCTAAGCCCCCCCTCTCCGAGAGAGTCAGTATTGTACCATAGCGTTGCGCCGTTGTCCGATTTTGACACTTCTTATCCTCCCCCCGAGTCTCGATTGTTTAGGCACCCTCGCTTCTTCGCATTCCCTCCAGCCGGGTCGTAATAATTGTTAGAAAATTATATTCACACAGACGTCTTGATCCTTCTATTCTAGGTTTTCTTGCGAGGCTTCAGAACCCCACGTAATCATCATCATCATCATCATCATCGTCATCATCATTACCATCGTCACCATCATTGGGGACCCGGTCAATGAGAGACGCCGACCATATTCTTATTTCCGACTCGGGGTACGGAATTCCATAAAGCCGGTAGACATGGCGTCTAGCTCGTCAGGGAAACCGCCTAGAATACTTGCATGTGTGAGTCGCCGCGCCGTCGAGTAATTAAGATCGCTATCCTCACTTTAAAATTGTTTTACATAGGTTTTATGTCAAAATAGAAAGATCAAATGTGACCGCAAAACTCCATGTTCCAACTGCGTCAAGGTGAGTCTAATGAGAGGCCTCCCTCCCTAAGCCCACCTCTAAGCCCACTCTCTAACAGATCGCCTCTAGGCCAATGTCGCCTGTACGCCAAGCACGCCTGCACCTGCGCGCAAAAGGAGGCGACCAAACCAAGATCTACAACAGAGGCTTGCGCGATGCGAGGAGCTATTATCCGAGTACGCAACTGCGAAACCCGCGGCTTCATCATCTACAGGCTCTCCAAACCAAGATGACACTTGGAAGCCTTTGGGAAAACTCGTCATCGACGATGGCAGCGTGAGGTTCATAGACAGTTTCCTATGGGCTAGCATTCACAGTGAGGTGAGCTTGTCCCCCTCCCATCTCGCCTCTAGGACGCTAGACATCATGAGTCCAACACTTCATGCATTTGGCGATTTTGATTTTAACATACCCCTCTTCTATTTATTAGCTCTCGGCAATGCGCGAGATACTCGAGGACGAGGAGACAATAGATGACCCTTGCACTCCTGCTGATTCGCAAGCTTCTGACCTCAACGGAGGTTTAATATTATCAGATACTTCTGACGCGAACCTGGAAGAGTTACATCCTCAGCCAGCTCACGTGTTCCGCTTATGGCAGATTTACCTCGAGAGAGTCAACCCATTAACTAAGGTGATACACGTACCTACGGTCCAGCCTCTACTGGTGGAAGCAGCAACGAGCAGAGAAAATATACCGAAGAATGTTGAGGCCCTGCTATTCGCTATCTATCTAATGGCTGCCGTAGCACTAACCGACGACGAATGCATAGAGCGATTTGGGTACACGAAAGGAGAGGCCTACAATCGCTTCTCCAAGGGTTGCCGCTCGGCCTTAATGCGTATCGGCATTCTGAAGAATTATGATCTTGTCGTCTTACAAGCTTTAGTACTGTACTTGGTATGCGCGGGCGTCTGCCTCCTGGTTTGAACCTGAGCTAACAGCAATCCCCTAGTTCTCCCTTCCTGGTCGTTACGACCGCCACGCAGCGTGGATTCTAAATGGGGTGACGGTAAGGATTGCGCAGAAAATGGGACTTCACAGAGACGGCGAATTCCTTGGGCTTTCACCGTTCGAGACCGAAATGCGGCGGCGAATCTGGTGGCGAATTCTTTTGCTCGATGCAATGTACGCGCTGATGTCCGGCCTGGGTCATTCTCTCCTTCCACGTTCTTGGGACACCAAACCACCACTTAATATCAATGACTCTGACCTCTATCCCACTATGACAACGATCCAGCCCAAGGACAGCCCGACGGATATGATATTTTGCCTGATATGCTGCGAGATAACCTCTATCATGGTCGACACACCTGAGCTCCATCTCGTCATCTTACAAAACGAGATGGGATCAGAAACTCCCGAACCCGATAAGATCGAAAGGGCGTCTAGGCGTATCGATGAGTTGGATCGAAGGATGACGGACGTTCTCGAAAAGTATAGCGATCTCTCGATGGGTCCCGTTCATGTATTGGCGACCGAGACCAAGTCGATAATGATTGCTAAACTACGCGAGCTTATTTGCCCGATGGTCAATCAGCCAGAATGGGGTACCGAGGTTCTAAACCCCAAGGATCACTTATTCAAGATGTCCCTCACAGCTGGAGAACAGAATTTATTAATGTACCAGTTGCCTCAAACGAAAGGCTTCTTCCTATGGTTTAGTGAGTACATGAAGCTCCACCATCATTTTGAGGCTCTGCTAACACTTGCAGTGATGTCTCATTTCCAGATTGAAGTTTTCATGTATATGCTTGGGCAGCTAAGCTGGCGCACGTCAGGACAGTTGGTAGAAAGAGCATGGGCCGCCGTCGAGCTCTTCTATCATTTTCATACGGAGCTATACGACCTCTCGTCGAAGATACACTTGGGAGCTGCTATTTTTGCCATACGCGGTTGGAAGGCACGAGAAAAGACAATACAAGAAGCCACAGGCTCTACTCCCGAGACGCCAGGCTATATATTGAAGCTGCAGAGTCTCCTGCCGCCAGAGGAGGCCAGGCATACGCGCACCGACGAGTCGTCAGACTTAACAAGTTTGAGTGTCAGCCCGGCGGCAAATATGCAACCTAGCGTGGATGTTGCTTGGGATCAGATGCTTGGTTTTGCCGATGCGGGGACCATCGATTGGGGAGACATGTTTGCGCCCCCGAACAGTGGGCAGCCGCAGGCGACTTATGGAGGCTACGGAGCAGTGTTCGGTGGCAATGGGATCAATTGGATGTAGATATTCCCCGCGGGAAGAGAGTTTGGGATTAGGACATCGCTACTCAGGTCATTGGAGTTACATCTCAACTTTGTTTGTCCGAACATGGCACATGGCGGTTTGTTAGTTATTGAAACTAGCCCCAATAGGGTCCTCTCTTGAACGTTGAAGAGTTTTAGAGATGAAGAGACGTATTTGTGTATTCCACTTTGAGGAAGGTTGCACTGAGATCATGGTCACCCAATTGGTCAGTGATGGATGACTCAGTTAAAACGCTAGAGAGCCAATGACAGGGATTGAGAAAACCGGCGAGAACCTATGCGGTTTGGCGCAACAGCCGCAATGGTAAGGTGGCAGGGACTTTGATTAGCGGGTCGTTGGATGTGACGTCGTCGTTTCATGCATTGATATTACCCACCGTTTTGATAAACGACCCGCTGTGAAGAAGTATGACTGGCAGACAGGGCAGGACAGGTTGCGTGGTGCGTACTCTACATACGGTATGTAGGAAAGGAGATCCGGGTACGAAACACGGCGCTTCGGTCCCGGTCTATCATTATTTGCATTTCATAGCCCACTCAGCTCTTCACCTACTATACCCTATAGATGAAATAGACTGGCCTTCAAAACCATCAAAAGGACACTATAACGAGAAGAGAAGGGGGTTGTAG
Organism: Hypoxylon sp. PDH2405; assembly: GCA_023628415.1. Lineage (NCBI taxonomy): Eukaryota > Fungi > Ascomycota > Sordariomycetes > Xylariales > Hypoxylaceae > Hypoxylon > Hypoxylon sp. PDH2405. The sequence continues at coordinate 22,376 of JAMAKT010000122.1, read as the reverse complement.
GTAGGCAGCTCTCAATCTCGCTACTCGTTTAGTCGACCCCGGATTCCTAACTAGTTCGTTATTGGACAAGGCCACCGAGATCTAGAAGCAGATTGGAACGACCGAAGAATTTTATAGATGGTCACGGACGTGCTTCAGCACCGAGCACCGAGGGTGTCGGTCCTGTCAGTTTCTCCGAGCTCATCAAAATCATGATCAAACATACATGGAGTCTACTTTTCTCTTCACCCTCCATCTTACTGATATGACCTTTTTCACGATGTATCCACCACTATTTCAAGTCCCCCCTCCTCTTTACGTGGGCCCTTACCGTATAATATTCCCTATAAAGACCTAGCAGGTTAGTTAGTAGTAGATCCCGCGTGTCATTTCTATACAACCCCCAACATTGTATATATACCCTATACGCATTCACGCAAACCCTTCTATCACATTATATAGTATGTCAGGACATTCTTCTTAAGGGACTTGGCATAACCCTAACCGGTCACAACAATGTTGTTCCGCCGGGACAAGAAAGATCAACATCTTTCCACCGAAGATACGGGAGCGGCCGCAAACAAACCCCCCGGCGACAAGACAGAAGTCCAACAGGATGAGGAACAAATCGAATATCCCACCGGTGTTAAACTGGCCTTGGTTATGCTCTCGGTTTTTGTCTCTATGTTCCTTGTTGCTCTGGATCGACTAATAATCTCGACGGCAATACCTGCTATCACGGACGAATTTCACTCTCTGCCCGATATTGGCTGGTATGGTTCCGCTTATTTACTGACCACTTGCGCTTTTCAACTCTTGTTCGGAAAGGTCTATACTTTCTTCCCCGTTAGAGTCACCTTCCTGGCAACTATTTTCCTCTTCGAAGCTGGGTCTGCCATATGTGGCGCCGCGCCAAACTCCGTAGCTTTCATCCTCGGCCGAGCCATTCAAGGAGTTGGATCCGCTGGGATTTTCGGTGGCAGCGTCAGTCCACACCCATATCTTCCGACTTTACCGTCTATAGAACGCTCACCTGTTCTGCGCAGATCATTAGCATCGTCTATTCCGTCCCCCTCCATAAGCGACCCCTATACATGGGGTTTTTCGGCGCCGTGTTCGGTCTGGCGTCAGTGATAGGACCACTAGTCGGCGGGGCATTCACGTCAAATGTTACTTGGCGATGGTGTTTTTACATCAACCTCCCCTTCGGGGGAATAGCAATGCTCGTCATCGCCTTTCTACTTCATGTACCCGATAGAAAGACGACCAAGATCTCCACGAAGGCCAAGCTCGCTCAGCTAGATGCTCTTGGAACAGCGCTTCTCATTCCCGGTGTTGTTTGCCTTCTCCTTGCACTCGAATGGGGAGGATTGACCTATCCAGTGAGTTAAAGCCCCCTTCGCCCTTGCGATCCAAATTCTCTCTAATGAGGTACAGTGGAGCGACGGCCGTATCATAGCCTTGTTGACTCTCGGGATTGCCCTATTCATCGGCTTCACTGTCGTCCAGGCTCTCATGCCTAAGACAGCCACGATACCTCCACGGGTTTTCAATCAACGGTCTATCCTGGCTGGAAATTGGGCTACCATCTGTATTGGAGGGCACATGATGATTTTTGGTTTGCTCCCTACTATCTTCAATAATGCTGTTCATCCGCTGACTGTCCGTAACAGTATATTTCCTGCCGATCTGGTTTCAAGCTATTAAGGGAGCCTCAGCCGTTGATTCCGGCATCCGTCTTCTTCCGATAACACTCTCTATGGTTGTTGCGTCTATCACGAATGGCATATTTGTGTCGAGGATTGGATATTACGCGCCAACCATGCTCATCGGTACTTGTTTGATGTCTGTCGGAGCTGGGCTGCTCACTACACTGCAACTTGACACCGCGACGGGGAAGTGGATTGGGTACCAGATCCTCTATGGGTACGTAATGGATATCCTAGTGTAAAGCAACCAAGGCACAGAAAAACTAACAGTATTAGCTTTGGGATGGGCATGTGCTTCCAGGCTCCAAATCTTGCTGCCCAACGGGTCTTGCCAACGAAAGATGTACCGGTTGGCACCTCTCTAGTATTTTTCACTCAGCTCTTGTCTGGTTCGATATTTCTCTCCGCGGGTCAAAACGTGCTGGACAATCAACTCCTCAAAAGGCTCTCGGGTCTTCCGGGGTTCCAACCATCCATGATAGAAGACAACGGCGCGACCACACTGAGTTCATCGCTTCCTTCCGAACTCCTCGAACCCGTCTTAGTAGCGTACAATGAAGCTTTGCGCGAGACCTTCAGGGTAGGTCTGTGCTTATCATGTCTCACGATATTGGGTTCGGCCACGATTGAATGGAAAAGTGTGAAACAGAAGCCTACTAAGGGCCTAGCGGATGCCGAGAGTGGTACGGAAAACGGCGGAGAGAAGGTCAACTTGGAGCAAGCGACCAAGTCGGATGGCGAAACGCTCTCCGAGAAAGCTGGGGGTCAGATGAATTAGGCTGGTATCGCTAGTGAGTCACTACCCTAATGCTGGTACATAGTATATCCCAATATATACGATTATATAAAGTAGACTAGAGTAGGTACACCCGCTGAGATATAATCCAGCCACGCAATTATGAAATCTGGTTGATCCAAGTATATTATCGGCTGAGTTGTTTTGTTGACTTAGCAGTTGTCCCCTTTGAGTTCTCTAGTGGTCCGAAGGTACCTCGTCGAAGCATTTCTTCTTAGGTTCCGAGTAATTGTGCCTCTATATTATTGACCACGTAAAATAAGTACGTATAGTAAATACAGGTGACCGTCGTTTTCGATCTATGGAAATACTTTCAATAGTGGTCACAATTCAGGGATAATCATACGATGATAAATGGCGAAGAAAAGGTCGCCAATAGTAGCAGCATCAGAATCTCCATGATAGATATGCTCGACAACAAGCTTTATTTCTATTAAGCTTACAATGTATATCTCTTCCCTTATTAGAGCATCGGGCCTTACATCCGCATCCACATCCCATCGACGCGAGCCAAGATTCGACCCCTATTTCGGACACATACGAACCAGAGACAGCATGTCTAGTATGTGCATAATCTCATTGTCTCTCTATGACAGCTACAAAAGGGTTTACGCAATTCCTATCCAAGTTGTGCAGGTTGGTAGCTGGACCTCATACATTTTGCTGGCCTCTGACTACCATAGTAGTCTTTATCTGTCTCTATCAAAAGTGACCGTTTCAGGACATTAACCTAACAGGCGCTTTTGATTTCTAATCATCAGTACGTTTAGTGTTCCTATTTTTCTACGTGTCTCCTTGGCTATCGCATCTCGCCGTCGACAGTAAAGTCTACCTTAGGTATTGATAACAGCGGGGCCTGTGTAGACAATATGGCCATTCGCATTAGAAGCCGAGGGGGAGTCAGGCGTCCAAATCCGAGTCCGTGTGCCATAACTCGAATTAGAACATGAGCGTGGCTGTTGCAATCGAGATGCATTATCTATTAACTACTGTAAACTCCTGTCCTATTTCTCGCGAAGTTGTTTATGCTTCGCCTCAATGCTCGAGTTTTGAGGTTTTACCCTCGTCTTTCCCATCTAGTATCTTCTTTCAAGTTGGAATACCCTACCCCCCCTTTTTGTTTTGTCGTAGGGCCTTCATCAAACGCATTGTATCTCAACAAGGCCTTTCACATCTCTATCCAGTTTTAGAATGAAGCCCCTTTTCGGTTGGGGCCCTGAACAAACGGACCAGACCTTTCATCGGCTGGTCCCTATAAATAATCATTCATCATTCCCTCCACTAAGCCATAGTAGCCAGCGTAGTATTCCGACGTCTTCGCCCCCACGGAGAGAGCCTCTTTCTAATAAACAAGGTAACGCTGAATTGATTTCATCCAACCATCACATTACTAGACCCCTCCTTAGAAGTTCAACTCCTTGTAGTATACTTTAGTTTTTTTGGAGAATTGGATCAATGAAATGCCTGTAGAAGGAACCCAACTCTACAATGATGGAAACTGGACACCCATGTACATTTTTCTTGGTTTAGCCCCCATTATTTTCGTGGCTATAGCACTGTATGCCATTTGGAGCGATACGGCAACCAGGGAAAAGAATGATATTGAGATGGTAGAAACTTTCCGGCGGCCACGACGGTTCCCTTGGAAAGAAGCCACCACACCTTCCGAGCAGTCGAGTCCCATCGCGGCTAGTCCATCCTATACAAAGCCTCCAAGTCAGACAGAGACACAGCAACCCGTTCCAAACCCGAGTTTCGGCAGGCCTAGCGGCCCCAGCAGAGGCCAAAGAACCAAAGGGTACAAGAGAGGTGGAGATGCCGCAAAGGACCTAGCAGAGCCAAGGCCGTGCGACTACAATCACGGCAAAAGTGAGCCATCGGAGGGTAGAAGCAAATACTTGGGGAATTTCCTAGACGTCCCTCTTTAAGGATTCGTTGCCCAACATAAATATTCCATCGGTTCCCATATCCCAAATTTCGTTGTGAGTGTACCTAGATACACTAGCCTAGTACCTCCAGCTCTGGTTTCACATATTGACTTCTCGCTGGTATTATCCTGGAGTCAAGGCGAATGTCAGAGATCGATCAAACACAGTAACCAAAACATCGCGGACAAGTTGCCAGCTACTTTGTAGTTTTATCCAGAATGACTCAGATTTTTCCCCGCCAAGTTTCTTCCTATAACGAATCATAGGCTCTTATGCAGAGATTTCGCTTTCGTGACCATTCACTAGCTCTAATTAAACATTGTAAATCGAGTCCATGATTGGGTCTAGTTGACGTGGACGTTATTCACATGCTAAAACCGAGTGAGCTTCGAATAAAGCAACCTCCTTGGAGCCAAAGTGGTTCGCGACGACGGTCTCTTAAGACTGTTGATCCTTCATGTTGCGCCATGAAGCGTCTAGTATTGACTCTAATTCTGGCTGAAACGCTATGTCCTCAAGCTTCAGTGCTGACCTTTCGCCCAAAATTGGCCCATTCGTAACATGCCTTGTCTGTGGTCCATTAACTACTCCTAACGCCTTCATACCCGCAGTCTAATGAGGTTCCGTTTCTCCCTGGACTGAATTTTTAAAGCGAGTTTATACATGAATCAAAGTCCAAATGGGTATCAACAAAGTACTGAGCAGTATAGACAATCGGAAAAAAAAATCCATGTGAACACCGTCTCGAATGGGCGCTTGACGGCGACGATAACGTCGGCCCCTACTTATAGGAGCCAAAAAATAGTGGTAGTCAACGGAATGAAGCATTTGACTCCTTGTGCAGCAAGACCGCTCACCCTAGCGTCGACTTACGACAGCTTGCATGGTAGTGGCCGTGTCATCGCTGCAGTGCGGCTGCATAGACTTCTCAAATTTAGTGTCAGTGGCGGTAACTGATCAGTGGTTCTTAGGCTGCCAAATTCCCGCGCCAAGCGGTTTGCTGATACCGAAGCCAACACCGACGGCAATGCCAACAATGAAAAGCGCAATAAGGACCTTGATGATGATTCTAGTTCGATTGCTATAGCGAGCCATACATTGGCAGGATCTGTTGTTGATCTTGGCTGCCCGTGCTTTTTGTCGCCAATGCTCCTGGCCAGGCCAGACAGGACAGTCCGACTTTGGTCTAGCGTTGCCCGTCGATGTCTTGTTTAAGTGTTCTGAAGATTTGACCGGCATCATCGCCTCGATATCAGTGTTAAATCCGTTGGGAGCGGACTCGGAACATGGTGTCGATACGTTCGAATTTCGGCGGATTTCCACGCTCGTGGCCGGGCTTGTCTGGCCGGGCGAAAGAAATTGAGTAGATACTGTCAATTGGTCGTGTTTGGAGACCTTCTCATCTATTGTGATAGAAGCCATCTTCTTGATAGTAAGATATTGAGAATCAGGGTGTGTCAAGGACGGTGAATTCGACTAGGCTCCAAAATAAACGAGTCGCTTTCCTTGAGACCGAGGCTGCTGAGACAAGACGCAATTGAGCGTCAAAGTGAAGTATCTGACGGGGTTGGCCTTGTTGATTCCTCGGAATTCGAGAGTATACTGGGAGGGATTGTTAATTTTTCAAGGGGGAAAAAGAGGTGAATGATACCTTTGAAAAGCTGATGATTGAACTCACCGGAAACCAAAGCAGATTGAGGTCAAACTGGACCAAGGTTAGGAACCAGCTTGAGTTGGCGCAACCGCTAGCTTATTCTGTTCTGCACTTGCGGCCTTATTCCAGCTTTAGAGTATTATGTATGGTAGCTTGGACGCCACCAAAGACTACCTGACGTCGACTTTGATGTCGAGCTTGATGTCGACCTTGACCAAGGGATATTTAGAGACTAAGCACGTTTGGGCCTTCAGTGCATCGATGTCTCTAGGCGGGCGCTTCAAGTTTCGAGATGAAGCTCCAAGGTTCAAAAGAAGGTGCGAACGTGAAGAAAAGAAGGACCGGGACCTATGTAGGAGCATACCATCGATGCTACCTCATCGCAACAAGACTGAAACGAATGGACGAGTCGTCGACAGGTCGAACGTGATCATGCAAGGAACGAGCGACCTGGAACTCTTGAATGGCGAGGTGGCAGAGTGAATGAGTGAATGAGCGAATGCGATGGGATGAATACGTTCCAGACCCTGCAGATGCCAGTCATGGTACATGGCATCAGCTACCCTCAATAGTACCTAATGTTCGGGTATGTATGAATATGTACAGGGAGTGAGAGGTTTAGGCCATTTGGGCAGTTTGGGCCGTTTGGGTCAATCAAAAAGGGGGAGTCAGGGGTGGACCAGGACGGATAAGGTATGTGCTACGGCCCCATTTTCCAAAGCTGACCACTAAAATGCGCTAAAAGCTGGAGATGTGGGCTGGAACGCTTGCACCTCTTGGAGGGGTCCTGGACTTTGCAGGTGATTCAACACGGAAGCATTCCTCCTCACCTCCAGGGTTACTGTATGTACCGTATAATAGTAATCTTTTTATCTTCATATCTACCGTATGGATGCAACACGCACCGCCCTCTTTCGGTCCCGTACGAGAATTCTTGCGGGCAGCTATGAATTACCGAATTAGCTATTTGCTTCAAGTTTAAGAGTTTAATATCATCCATGACCGAAACATATTCCTTCTTGAGCTGATCTATTAGTGTTCCCTCCCCCTTTTAGTTGGAGCTTAATCCCAAAAATTAGTATGAAAATACGCTATCACCTAGTTACATATGCATAGTCCCAGCACTTAACCTGGCTGAGACTAGCTCGTGAAATAAGCCGTGGATCGAGACCCGTATGGCCATTTTAGATAAACCTTGGCAGTGGTCCTCTAAGCTTCAAAGTTATTACCCTGAAAGTTTTCCGGCTTTACAGATTTCCTACATATAGACACATACCTACACCATGAGGTAGGTATGCTAATATTATAATAAGTCAGTCTATATGATTTAGTTCATCCTTTTTTGACTTACCCCTAAGATAGTGTTAGGACTTCTATATACGGTAGAAACCAGGCCCGATTAATACGGTATATTCGCGTACATGTATTACTGCTGCAAATATTTCAGAATGGAACCATTGATCTCGCAGAAGGATCTGCTTCTTTAACTTCAGATCTCAGTGTACAGCATAACGGATACATCGGTACGATACGGCGCGTTGCATCGGATACATAGTACATACGGGTAATGTAGGTCCTACCTGTACATGTAGGTACTAAAAGTATTAGCGGGTATCTCCGTATTTGCTCAACCACACGCAGCATAAGCGACCACGAAGCGGAAAGTCCAAAGAATATGGATGCCGCCCGCAGAGTTCAATCCAATGTAGTAAACACTTGAACGAGACGAAGACACATTGCTTAAATGTCAATTACACACATACCTCCTATATATGTAAGGAAATAACGATCGCTTTCATATTCCCAGTGTGATCGATCGTTCGCCAGTTTGCCATTAAACAAAAACTCAAGTCGCTTGCTAAATTACATACATATGTACGTATTTACATAATGTCCCAGGATTACATGTATGTAACGGTGTTAAAGCGTGAGTTTCCCCCACTAGTTCCCATGTCCTTAATGATGATAGCATTATATTCCCACGCTGTCAATCATATGCTCATGTCCGGCTCAAGCTCCACAAGTGTCGTGCCAAATTTTACATGGCTGGGCTGGCTGGGGAGATTTTTTTCAACTCCGATGAGGCTTTGGAGTAGGTCCTTGTGGCTTAGACGATTGTCAACGACATCTGTTGGATAAACCCACGTACTGCTGAAATTGGCCAACCTAATCCATTCTGAAGCGTCCTACTTTTACGCACGTCTTCCTCATCTGGTAGTGAGGTTCACGAGCTGCAGTATTCCTTCGCATGTCCAATGTGAGTTCTTAGCAGCTAATCAGTAACGTCCAACCATCACAAACGACTGGGCCTATGACGGGTAACAAGTACCACGACGTATTATAAACAACTGGTAGTGCAATGGGCTTCGGTATGGATAGCTTTTTCCCCCTAGCCGTTGGTCCACATTATGGTTAGTATTTTGATTTCTTCTTTCAGTTATGCGCTTGCTTGATCAGAATTCCACCTACACCTGTAGGTAACCTGATCACCGAGTCACAGATCTCAGGAGCGAGCCGAGTTGAACTAAAGCTAACCATGGTCGGATAGAGAAAGCCTTGTAGCTACAGATGGGGCCATGCTTCCTCGTTTGCTTAATTTGCTGCTGTCTGTAGGCCCTATCTCTTCACGAAAATAAGAGTATTCACCTGAAGTCTTTTTTTCGTTGATGGTTGAATTACATGTACATACACGTATGTATGTGGATGTATGTATGTACCTACACGTACATACATACATTATGTAGGCAACATTGACATGAACCGTGCTCGGAAGCACCAGAACTATGGGCATATTAGGTACCTACATACATGTATGTATATACATGTAGTACATTATGTAGGTACGCTCATGTCGAGCGTTCTTGCTGTGCCTACCTACATCATACATATTATGTACATATTGCAATCGGGCCCTCGTGCCTGCTTCTGTTACCCTCAAGAAGCACTTGCCTATTAGATACATGTATATGTATGTGTACCTACCTCGCTCGATATATATGTATGTCATGTACCAACTTCTCACAACTTTCCCCCAACTTCCAGTTCAACCCCTCGACTGCGGCAGAGTATTTGGCCAGCCAATGTACATACATTTCGCGTCGACAAAAATTTCGAGACCCTGAGAGGTAATCTACCTCTAAATCATACTCACCACACTCATTCACCATGAAATACACTGCGATGCTTGCCCTTGTGGCCTCTAGTGGTTTCCCGGGCCTGGTAATGGCAAGCGACCACTCAGCAACTCTACCGGATCCTAGATCTGCAGACTCATCCCCTACCCTAGAGAAACGAGATGCGTACACTTGCTATGGTGTAAGTTGAAATGATATTCCATTCTATCAAGTGTAATTTCAGCCTCATAGCTAACCCCGTATATCAGTCCACCAATACCTCCGTTTCGGACTGCCAGAAGATTGTTGATTCCATCCTCGCCGACGCGCAGCAGAACTTCAGCCTCTACTCTAACGTCTGTGCCGTCTGGAATGAAGGAACATGCAAGGTTCGGTTTTGTGCTCAGCCATATGTCGTCAGACCAGTCAGTAGATCAGCGGCGTGGCTAGCCATGTACATAACCAGTCCATTGATGGACGGCTGTATCGGCAAGGGCAATATGGGAGTCTTGGGCGACCATCCGAACATCAACAGTCACGCAGGCACATATCGCCTATGGGTATATTAGCACCAAGATTTGTGACATGGCAGCTGAAAGAAATATCAGTGGTATTGCAGGGAAGCCTTCTATCTTGTAGCTTGGAGGAAAGTGTAGTGAAGATTAAGCTAGGTTAAAGTTTCATGTGTTAGGTGCCTAATGGCAAGAACTCCTCACTCAGAGGGGGGCATTATGGGCCATTATGTACCTCCAACGTCTTCTTTACGCTGGAACCTCGTGCTTACTCTTGTATCTCAAATGATTTCTTTCTCGGTAGATGTTGAAGTTGAAGTTTTTAGGTAGTATACCTAGTTACACTAGTGGTATGCGAGCTTTGAAGCATAGTGGTACTTTTCATCACATCATGAAGTCCATACATACATACCTTTTGTTAGGTAGGCACGCCCTTTTTGTCCAAATCCATCATCATCAATACCTTACCGCGTTCATGTTTGACCACGAGAGCCACTTCCAGGTTCGGATTGAGCAAATTTACCTGGTGGTTCCTTCCCCCTCCCCCTTAAAGAAACTACGTATCCACTAGTCGCCGTTTCCAACTTGTGAACCTCCCCCAAGAGTCGCACCCAAATAACAAATAAACATCACCTGCAACGTCATAAAATTGCTTGGTCAACTTCAAACACCGCAATTCTCATGCACACGCATCCCGCCACTTTAACCATCATCAACCATCATCAACCATCATCGTCCCTATCTAGGTACTGATTCCACATTAGTGCTCACTTCCCATCATGTTCATCATGCCAATGATCATGACCATGTTGGTCGCAACCATGACTGGCTTTCTCGGTCTATCAGCCAGTGCCGCTCTCATCCCTGTTCCTGAAGGAAATGGAGTACAGCCCATAACCTTCTCGTCTACACCTATGCCGCATGCTGTCCTCCCTAACACAATTACCGAGTCTACCGACAAGCCTACCGACAAGCATATCAAGCAGCGTCAGGATGGAGTTCATCGTTGCTATCGACCTGAAAAAGAATTCGTAAGTAGCACTCTCTAGACCGACAAGAGTAGGGACAATGTAGTCCTCGTACTGATACAGAGGTAAACTAGGGTCCTGCCCCCTCGGTCGAAGACTGCAAGGACGTAATCAAGCAGCTCCGGGAAGTTGAAGACGACATCACGGTCAAGTTGGTCGAAGGTTGCTACAAAGTCTGGTCCGGCAACTGCACCGGTTCGGTCTGCCCTCAGCGCGTCGGTACTTCTACCATCTCTCCTTCAGTCGCTGCTCAGTACATGACCGACTCCATCATGGCCGAGTGTATCACCAAAGGTCTTCGGGGATGGTATCTTGACAGAAACTGTGGAATCGGTGTCTATCTAACCTAGGCATATGGGTTTTAGGGGAACTTGTGGGTTTCGACTAGGAGGAGATGAGATTGAAACACGTCTCTTTGCAATTCACTGTTTGGGTCTATTACGGATGCTAGAAGGCGATACTCAGGGTTAGGTCAAAAGAGAATTATACCATGAATTGCGACAAACCTTGTTTTCATCCTCTGGAAGGTAGAGAGGTATATGCATAATCCAGTGACATTGACTTAGAACCAGGTATGTTCTATGGTACGATCCCTTGACGACGGCAAAGTACTACCAACCAATTACCTACACATGATGCATCCAGTTCATCACGATCCGTAAAATGCTAGCTACGGATTTAATGCTATCGGATAACAACGCAAAATGTACCCAAGCTGGTGTCTTAGAAGAGGCGCGTTTGAGATATTCATATTTCTCTAAACATGTCGACGACGGAACTTCGAGGAGTAGCCTTCCTCGAAATTTGTTCTACGCGTATCTCAGGGCCGAGTAATGATAACCCCTAATCTCCAAATAGGTGTTGCCTGATAACACACTTTGTTGCGAGCTCGCTACCTGAGCGCCACGTAATTATACTACCGGGTAGTACAACCTGCAGCTTGCCAATATGACAGACACACAGATAGAAATTAATATGGGGCGAACAACGTTATACGAACCATGACCCTTAGGTTAAAAGGAGACACATCTCGATGTAATAGATCATATAAGTACAAGATAGGTAGCTATCAGTATAATCCTTACTAGGAAAAAAAAAGGCGTGTAACGATATCACGTAGCATCACTCTAGGTGCTGATGTCTGTATGCAAGACGAGTAAACTAATATGCCCAGGTGAAGAAAGCAGAAGACGGTGCCACATAATAGAACGTTGTGACGTTTTCGGCAGAGTATGCTAGAAGAGTCGGAACGTCGACTCGGGGTTGCGTACTACGTACTGCGTCTGATAACTTTTGGCTAATTCTTCAGGAGAATCGTACTCGGCAGCTGCTCGGCTCTCGTTTTTTGACGCGGATGGCTGGTTTTGACCTTACTACCAAGGTGACAAGAATGAACGAACGGAGACCTAGAAGCGCCAACACTTCGAAAGGATCGAAGCTTGTGGCTAGGTCTTTGGAAAGGGCTGACTTAAAAAATAATAGCTCAAGGTCTGGGCTAAAATCTGCTGACCTTCTGCTGCATTGTGAGGTAATGGCAGATGTAGCAAATCCGCAAGGAACCTGAATGAATGGTGAAATTTGGTTATCGCGTAGGTAAGATGAATCTACATGTACTTAGGTAAGGTACATACATATGTACCTACATGTATGTAATCATTGAAGTTCCTCACGGCAGAGGTACCGTAGCGCCCCACATCCAATTTGTTAGAGACATCCCACCCTAGGTACCTGGGTACATACGTATGTAGTGCTCGAAGCGCCATAAGTGGTAAAGGTAAGCTTGCATGTGACTACACTATGATAATACGGTTCTGATGTAAACACCTGCATTCAACTCTGAATCGTCTGCTCCTATTCATATATGGTCATATCCACATTCATACCCGAATTCAAATTCAAGGCGACTAGTATTTTGATGATCACTGGATACGCAAGAAAGTTTCCCTTGAAACGCGACAATGGTATGATTCCTTCTATATCATCTCTGAAGGCAGCAAATCCTTGCTTAACTAAATCCGTATCTAGAACAAGGACGGTTGCTATACGTATATCCATATGCAACAGCCTCGTGACGCCGACATGTTCGAGGACTTCTGCAAGGATAAGCTGCCCGACGACGACATATACGTGCCGCCACACCATCAGCCAATCAATCCGGAAGATGAAGACGATGTGGTACCCGACCAGCACGCCGCCTTTGGCATTCAGAAGGCCACCCAACGGAGCAGAGAACCCGCTTGGAAGGACCTAGGCCTGGCCGAGCTCATGAGGAAGGGTCCCGTGTCCGACAAAGTCGCAGGCCCGAGCGGAAGCGGAAGAGGAGCTCCTAAGAAGCCGTACAAGGGACTACCGCGATGATGGATGGCGATACACTTATGGGTCATGCTGCTTACGTTTAATGGTTCGACGATAGGGTGAATGTGCAAATATTGATGAGTGGGAACGGGCGTCAACAGGCGAATAGGCGTAAATGTTATTATGCCCTTTCAGATTGCCGATCTCTTTAATCTGGGCGCCTTGACAATGGGCACTCACTTTCTTATCCCCTGATATCGTATCCCCGTGCAGTAAATCTATCCGGACTCCTCATGAACCCTCCTAGAACGCCATGCAATGATAGAAAAACTAGGCCCCGATTTTTGTTTACTCAGTACGGTGGAATATTAGCCCTTCCCTAGATATCCCTCCCTCTCCATAACCTCCGGGGCAAACTTGACCAGGAAGACTGTCCGGCCGGGCCACATCTCGCCTTCCTCTTGTTTGCCTACGCTATGCGCCGTGACCCTGGCTGGGAAGGCTGACCCATCGCATACGCCTTCGATGATGCCAGCGACGTAGGCGGCGCAGTTAAGCTGGCTCATGTCCTTGGGCACACTAATGTAGCGATTGACGAGCGGCTCGTTGTCGATGATCATGTATTCGTCGGGTTTGCTGGGATCAGACGACTTCTCCAACCCGTCGGCCGCGCGCCCGAACAAATGCTGCCAGACATTGATCTTGATGAAGTGGAGGAGTGTGATGATGTTTAGAGGGCGGGTCTGCGATCGCGGCGGTTCGCGGTAGAGCAGGAGGTCGAGGAGTTTTAGCCCTATGGGATGGCCTTGCACGTTGAGTCTGGTTCGAGGCGATCGCATCAGCACCCCAGAAAAGCTTCTTGTTTGGAGAGGATAAGGCGAGCTCGCTTGCCTTCTTGCCTTGCTCAGGGTGTGCTGGGCAGCAGGCTTGACTTCACTTACCGCTTTTCTAGGTCTTGAATACTTTCTATCTTCTTCGATGCATAGCCTACCATCTCGGAGAATAGGTAGGCGAAGCTAGCACCGCTGAGTTCGGACGCTTTGGAGCGGTTCAACGGTCGATGATAGATTGTCTTCCCATTCGTCGGGTAGCGTAATCCCGGCTGATCTTTGCTGTTACCCTTCACTGGCTGGAGATTCGACATTGTTATGGGACGATCGCTACACTTCGGAGTCTCAAGGCATGAAATGAGAATTCAACTACCGCAACGTATCGTTCTGGGCTGCGATTTACGGACTGTAGGCGCGGTCGTATTAGACCGATTTATGAATATTCGCTGGTGATGAAAGTTGGATGTTCCAGGTTGGTGCTCCTCCAAGCAGATAAGCGTGGATCTCCGAATTGGGGGGCACTACGGTACATGTAGGTAGCGCATTTAGGTAAGGTACCTAACATGTAGGTACATGTGGGTACCAATACTTTGAAGTTACCACTTGCACTTTTTTATGTCGATACCTTTACTTATACTACCGTAGGAGAGAGGTTTTATAATATTATTTTAGCAATAATTTTTATAATTAAATTAAATTATAACTTTTTAATATATTATTATTATTATAATAATATTATTATTAAAATTTTTTTATAAATATTTTTAAATTAAATAAAACTTTATATTATAATTTCGTTTATTACTTTTAATTAATAATTTTTATAAATTAATATATACTTTAAAGTTTTTAATTTTATAAGGTAATAATGTTTAAAAGTTAATTAAGGATAACTTTTAATTATAAAAAAAATTTTAAGGTATTTTTTATTTAAAAAAATAAATATTTAAATTAATAATTTAAAGAATAAATAATTAAATATAAGGAAATTTTTATTTTTATTATATTAATTTTTCTTATGCTTTTTATTTTATTACTTTATAATGTTTTAAAAGTATAAAAGAGCTTTTTTTACTTTATTATATTAGTAAAGTTATAAATTTTAATAGTATTTTATAATGCTTTAAAAGTATTATAAAGTATTTATTTTTTTAAAACGTTTTTTTAGTGAATTTTTACCTTAGGTTTTTTTTTAAGCTGTAATATTACTCTTTTTTTTTTAGGATTTTTATTTTAAAGATTTTAACGTTTTAATAATATTTTTTATATTTTAATTAATCCCTTTTCTTTAATTAATTATTATTATATTAAAACACATTATTAAATTTAAATTAAAAACTTCCTTTATTATTTATTGTAAACGTTTTTTAAGCATATATTTAAAGTAAAGTTTAAGATTATACTTTATTTTTATTGCTTTAATAAAAACTTTAAGTGTAAAATATTAAAAAGTAATTGTAAATATAAGGAATATTAAAAAGTAAATATTTTTTATAATAAAAAGGAAGTTTTTATTAATAATATTTCTTATATTAAACGTGAGAAATATTAGTTAAAATAAAAGGTAAAATTAAAGAAATAATATCTTTTAAAAATTATAAAGAAATAACAAAAATTTATTATAAGGATTTCTTATTTATATAAGCTTTATAACCTTTTTAATAAGAAAGGTTTTAATATAATTTATTATAAATTTTAAAATATTAAAGAATTAAAATGTAAGGAGAAAAAGATTAAAAATAAAGAAATTATTTAATAATTTATTATTATTATATTAATATTTTCTCTTTTTTTTCGTAGGTTAATTTAAATTTAAACGTAAATCTTTTTTTAGTTTTAACTAATTTAAGTTTTAATAATAAAATTTGTTAAGTTTTTTAAAATAGTTTTATAAGTATTTAATAAATTTTTATATATTGTTTTTTAATAAGTAATCTTTTCATTTCATAAAATATTATAATTAATTTCTAATTATTTGTGAATTTAATATATGTTTAACTTTATATTTCTTTAAATTTTCTTTAAGTTTTATAACTTATTTAATTTTAACGTTTTTTAATATTAGTTTTAATATAATAATATAAAATATTTAAATTTAAAGTTTTATTTTTAATAATATTATAAGTTTATAATTAATATTTAATAAGATTTTCTTAATTTTAAAAGGTTTTAACTTTTTAAAATCCAGCTTTTCGCTTAGCTTTTTTATATAAATTTATAATATTTTTAATGTTAAATATTATTTATTATAAAATAAATAAACCTTATTTCTTTTTTATAAGATTAATTTTTTAATCCTTTTATAATTATAATATATTACTATTTTATTTTAAATAAATTATAATTATTATTATAATTATAATTATAAAGTTTATATTTTAATAATAAATACTTTTATTCTTAAGGTTATTATAATAATTTTTAAAGTTATATTATTAAATAGCTTTTACTTAATTATTTTTAATTAATATTTATAAAAGGTTATATATAATAAAATATTTATATTTTTATTAATATTAATATTATAAGTTATTTAAATAATTAATAATAATTTAACTTAATTATTTTATTAATTATTAATATAACTTTGTAAATATTATTTAAATATTTAATTTAATCTTTTAATTTATTCATTTATTTAGGGATATACTATTATAAATAACTTTTATTTAATTCTTAACTTCTTTATTAAATTTATTTAAAACTTAAATATAAAGAATTTATTTTTATTTGAAATTATTTATTTAAATAAGTTATATTTATTAAAGATTTCTTTTATAAAGGTAAATATAAGTTATTTTATAATATTATTTACTTTATATAAAATAAAATACTTATATTTAATAAGTTTATTAATAATAACTTATATAATATTATATTAAGATTTTATTAAAAGATCTTTTAAAATAAATAAGCTTATAATAAAATCTTATATAATAATATTTTATAATTTATTTAATATTTTAATTAATTAAAATAAGTTATATAATTTATATTTAACTCCTTTAATTTTATTATAAACATTATATTCTTTAATAACTTTAATAATTATTTTCTTAATATTTAAAAAATTATAAATTTTTTAAATCCTTTTAGTTATTTTAAATATTCCTTAATATTTATATAAGAAATGTTTATAAAATTCCTTTATAAATATTTCCTTAATCTTATTAAAAATATATATTTTATTTTAAAATAATAACATTTTATTAAGTTTTCCTTATTAATATAATTCTTTAAATTTTTATTAATTATAAATATTTTTAAATCTTTATATTTAATTATTCTTATTAATTTAAATATATACTAGGGTAATTATTCTATTATTTTATTATTTTAACATTTAAATATTTTTTTTCTTAACCTTAGTGTTATAATCTTTTCTTTAGTTAAAAAGGTTTATTTAAATATTTTCTTTTCCTTTAATATAATAAATCTTAAAGTTAAATTAAAATAAAAAAATTATTTATTTTTTATATTTTTAATTAAGCTTTTAAGTTATTATAAACTATACTAAATTTTTATAATTTAAATAAATGTTAATAAATTCCTTAATTTTATTAAGCTATAATTATTATTCTTTTAATATTTAAATAATTATTAATAATTTTTTATTATAAATTTTATATTTAAATTTTATATTATATAATACTTTTAAATAATATATAATTAAATATTACTTTTTATTATCTTTAAATTATTCTAAAATTATTTTAATTGTTATATTTAATATATTTATTTTAAATCTTTTCTTTTTATTATTATTTAAAAGTTTATATATTATTTTATTTATAATAACCTTTTTAATTTTATTAAAAAATTTCTTTTAATTTTTTAAGATTATTAATTTTATTAATGATTTAATAATTGCTTTAAAATTTACAATTAATTCTTAAATATAATTAATAAAGTTATGAAATATATATATATTTATAATACTTTTTAATTTAGGTTAATTTTTAATTATTATTATTTTTCCTTTTTAAATTTAAATTTCTTTTAAATGTTATTATAAATCTTAAGTAATTAAATTTCTTAATATATTATTTACTTTTAATAAGGTAAATTAATAAATTAGCCTTTTTTAAAGCTTTTAATATTAATAATATATATTATTAATATTCTTCCTTATTTTTAAAATATATAAGTATATCATTTAAATAAATAAATATAAATTTATTTAAATACTTTTTAAATATTATTATAATTATATATTAAAAAGTAATTAATATATTAATAAGTTTAAAAGGTATAATTTTATATTTGTAATGCTTATATATTATTTTAAAAGTTATATATTATTTATATTCTTTAATTATTTAAATTATATAATAGTTATTTTTAAAGTTTAAAGCTATAAAAATCTTAGCCTTATTAATTTATTTTCTTATAAGCTTAATTAAGAATAATATATATTCATTCTTTTTAATAATATTATTAAAATATTAATAATTAATAACTTATTTTTATATAAGTTCTTTATTTTTATTAATCTTTTAATTATTATTCTTATTTACTTTAAATATTATTATAATTAAATATTCTAATAATAATTTTAATTTTTAAATATATTTTTTTAAGGTTTTATTAAATACTTTTTTAAAATGCTTTTAACTTTTCTTAATTTATTAAGTATATTAGAAATAATTTAAAGTGTTATCTTTTTTTAAAATATATTTTATAATTTCATTAATTATATTTTAATAGCTTTTCTTTTATTTTATCTTTAAATAACTTATAAAATTGTAAATATTTGCGTAATACTTTATACATTAAATTTTTAAGTTAAAAAGTTTAAATTATATAGGTAATATTATTTATTTTTATTCCTTTATTTTAAGAGTTATATATATTATTTCTTTAATAAGTTTTAAAGGTTAATTCTTTTAAATAATCTTATTAAAAATAACCTATTTTTTAATATATTCTTAAATTATTTCGCTTAAATTAATTTATTTTTAAAATAAAGTTATAATAATTAATATTAACTATATTAAGAATAATAATATTTTAATATTCTTAAATTTTTAAGTTAAGTAATATTATTTCTTATAATATTTTATTATTTTTATAAGTTATAACATTTTTATTAAAAGTAATTAACTTATAAAATTATTATTTATATCTTTAAGGAATTTTATTCCTTTTAATTACTTTTATTAATATATAGCTTAATTTTACTTTTAAATTTATTAAGGCTTAATATTTTATACTTTTATACTTAACTTAAATTATAATTTATTTCTTTTCTTTAAAGTTAACCTTTATTTTAAATAAGGACTTTCTTTTCTTAACTTTTTAATGCTTTAATAATAAAGGCCTTAACCGTTTTTTAATTTTCGTTAATAATTTTTATTATTAAAATATTCTTTAAAAAATACTTATCGTTTTAATTTTAAAAGATTAAGTTTTTATGCTTTAGTTTTCTTAGTGGTATATTTTTAATATTTATTATTATAATAATCTTATTAATCCTTTATATAATAGCTTATATTTAAAGGATATTTTCTTATAATATATTTATTTAATTAATTATTAATTTTGTTTTAAAATTTACTAATAATTAATTATAGCTTTAAGTTAATATAAGCTAAATATAAAAATCTTTAGCATATTATAAAATATTATTCTCATTTTTTAAGTTTAAAACGTTAAATAATTTTAATATTAAAAAATAAGTAATATAATATTAAGGAAATTTAAAATATTTTTAACTTTATTAATATTAATTTTAAAATTATTAGAATATTTTAATAACTATTTTTATATACTTTAATTTTAAATTAATCTTAATATTAAATAACTTTAAATTATATAATTATTTCTTTTATAATTAATTAAGCATATAATATATTACTTATAATTATTATTTAACCTTTTTTTTATTTACTTTTATAATTAATATATTATGGAAATTATAAGATATATTAATATAACATATATATTTTTATATAATAACTTTTTAATTAATATTAAATTATAAATATTAAAAATATGCTTATAAATATTCCTTTTATAAATTATAATTATATAAGCATTTTTTAAGTTTTAAAAACTTATTATTAAAGTTTTTATAAAGGTAATAATATTAATTATTCTTTAAGTTTTAATGTATAAAATATAAATTATTTTAATAAAAAATTTAATATAAGTTATTATATTTTTCTTAATAATATTTTTTATAATTAAAATTCTTATAATGTTTTTAATATTTTGCCTTATATATTACTTTAATTAAAACTTTAACTTTACTTAAGGTTAATTCCTTAAAATATTTAACTTAATAGTTTAAATATATTATTAAATTAATCTTATAATATTTATAACCATTTATAATAATAAATAATAATTTGAAATATTTTAAATAAAATTAGTAAATATAAAGTTTAGCTTTTTAATAAATTTCACACTTATTAACTTTTAAATTTTTTTCTTAAATTGCTTAATTAATTATAATAATAAACATATTATTAATTTTTTTATTATTTATAATAACTTTTAATACCTTTTTATTCTAAGGTATTTCTCTTTTATATACTTTAAACTTTTTACTTTAATATTTATTTTTATAATATTTTATTTTTTTATAGTTATAATATTTAATTTTAAATTTATCTTAGGATTTTTTTTAAGCTTAGGACTTGTTAAGTTTAATTAAATTAAACTTAATTTTAATACCTCTTTATAATTTTTTAAAGTTAATTTATTTGTTTTTATTAAATTAGTATTTTTTAATCTTTTATAATAAAATCTTCCATTTTTTAAGGTATTATTTAAAGTTTTTATTATTAATAATAATGGCTTTTTTAATAAAAGCGTTAAATTATTTAAAATCCCTTTATTTATATGAATTATTATTATAAAGTTCATTTTTAATATATTTTTTTAATTTTTTATAAAAGGGGTAAAAGAAATTTTTAATTAATAGTTTAAATTAAATAATTAGTTTCTTAAACTTAATAATATAGTTTAATGTAAATTTATTTTATTAAAGATAATATAATTTAGTTTTAATCTTTTATTATTGGATAAGGTTTTTAAATATAAGCTTAAATTTCTCCTTAAAATTTAAGAATTTTTTAAAAATATATTTGATTTTTTCTTTAATATTATTACCATTTTTAACTTAATTTTTAAGAATTAAAAAAAATTTATTAAGCGTTAACTTACTTAATAATTAAAATATAATTAATACCTTTTAATATTTTATAATTATTAAACTTTAATAAAATTAAAAGTATATTTTAACTTAAATTAAAAAACCATTAGGATTTTCCTTTTTATTATATTTCTTAAGAGAAGTTAGTTTAAATTCTTTAACCTTTAATACGCTTATATTATTATTATTATTAAGATTTAAGTTTAAGTTTTTTAAAGGTTTTAATATTTTAAGTAATTTTGAAAAATATTAAGTTAAAAGTTTTAAAAATTAAAATTAAAATATTAAAGGCTTTAAAAGTTAAGGTATTAATTTCTCTTTACTTTTTTTATTATTATTACTTTCTTTCTTTTTATTACTTTTTTTTTTACTTTCTTTAAGGTAATTATTTGTTTTCCCTTAAAGATAATAATTAATAAGGGTATATTTAAAGGTTTAATAACTTTAAATATTACTATAATAATTTCTTATATTAGTTTTCTTATATAAAGAAATGTTTAAGGTTTTATTTTTTATAATAATGCTATTAATAATAATTATAATATAATTAAAGCTTATTATTATTTTTTTAGCTTAAGGAATATTTCTTTAAGAATTATTTACAAATAAATTTTCCTTTTAATTAATACTTAATATTAATTAAAAAAGTTATTAAAATATTATAATTTTATTTATTACTTTTAATTAGTAATTTTTATAAATTAGTATATATTTTAAGGTTTTTAATTTTATAAGGTAATAATATTTAAAGGTTAATTAAGGATAACTTTTAATTATAAAGGAAATTTTAAAGTATTTTTTATTTAAAAGAAAATAAATATTTAAATTAATAATTTAAAAAATAAATAATTAAATATAAGGAAATTTTTATTTCTATTATATTAATTTTTCTTATGCTTTTTATTTCATTACTTTATAATATTTTAAAAGCATAAAAAAGCCTTTTTTATTTTATTGCGTTAATAAAGTTATAAATCTTAACAATACTTTATAATACTTTAAAAACATTACGAAACATTTATTTTTTTAAGACGTTTTTTTTTAATAAATTCTTACTTTAGGTTTTTTCTTAAGCCGTAACACTTTATTTATAAAATTAATTTATTAAATAAAAAATAATTATAAAACTTTATTAAATTCGTTATAATTTTTTTATATAAAATTATATTATTTTTAAATATTATATTTAAATTTAATAAGTTTTTAAGTTATTATATTTAACGTTATATTTACTTATATATAATAATTATTTATATATATATATATAATAATTTTTTACATATATATTATATATTTTAATAATTTTAATTACGTTAATAAATAAATTATAATAAATTTTTATAACGTAATAAATTACGTAAATTTATAAACTT
>JAMAKT010000121.1:0-76853 GCA_023628415.1 Hypoxylon sp. PDH2405 | reverse complement strand
AATAATATTAATATTAATATTATTATTATTATTATTAAAAAGAAATTATTTCTTTTAAAAATTATAAATTAAAATTAAATTTTTATTATATATAAGTTATTACATAATATTTAATTATTATTAAATAATAATTAAATTTATATTTAAATTAACGCTTATTTTTTTACATTAATAAATTATAATTTTATATTTTATTTTTAAATATTTATTAAAATTTAATATATTATTTCCTATTTTTTATTATTTATTATAATATAATTTTTTATATTTTCTTAACCCTTTATTAAGCTTTTATTAAATTATTATTATATTATTATTAAATTAAAATTAAGCTTTATATAATATAATAAAGCCTTTAATTTTAATTAAATTTAATATATATTACCTTAAATAATTTTATACCCTTAATATAATTAATATATAATATTAAAAGTTTAAATATATAGTAAATATATATTATATTATATTATTAATTTTTAGATTATATTATTAATTTTTAAGGTTTTGGTAGGTTAGCGGTTTATGTACAAATGGCCAGCCGTCCCCCTTTTATTGGTGGGGGAAGATTCTACCGAGATGGGCTAAGTGGACGACCGATCGCTTGTCACCTGCCTCCGCTTTGTCGAGGTCCTGCGATTGCTAGTGCCCACGATTTGCCTCTTGGATAGGACCGGCTCGAAACCTATTACCTGCTACGATGTGCGAGTTATGTATAAAGAATGTAACTACTACTGTGAGTCTGTCGCAGACACGGCCCGATCTCCGTCTCCTCATGATCGACTGAGCCAAGACCAGTAGAACTCGAGCAAGGAACGGGTTTGGACCTTTTCGTAGTACCACATGGTGGAATATGCGTCCGATATGCGGCTACGGTTGGGGTCGGGCTTCATCAACATGACTTGACTTGTACGTCGAATCTCCGCATTCTGTAAAATAGAAAGGCTTCATGTCACATTCCTTTCCTCTTACCAATCGTAAACAAATTCCACCCGCTCCGTCTTTGGAACTCGTTACAAGTCTATCAAAAAGCAAGCATTTGTCAATATGAAATTTCGTGATGGCATGTGGATGGTGGCGGAGGGAATGCGTGTGGAATATGCCGAAGAGGTTTACGACATTACAGAGACAGAGAAGGGCTTGAGTCTATTATGCCCTTCGAAGAAGATCAGGAATCGTGGGGACACCTTGAATACCAGCACCCTGACTATCGTAAGCGAATGCTAGATCCTGACAAAGGTGTTATTATCATCATAGTTGACAACATATCAGGACTTAGAAGCGCCTCATGATGGAATTATATCTGTTGAGACTACACATTGGGCCGGCGCCGCAAGGAAGGGCCCTCATTTCGACCTCTTCCCAGAAGGAGGACCAAAGTTCGACCCCAAGATTGTGAGAAGTGACAAAGGCACAACTCTTACTTCAGGCTCGCTGTCAGCAACCGTAAACCCAGACGAACATACATTCGGCATTCAGTTCCACAGCTCAGACGGATCGAAGGTCTTGACTTCCTTAGCTTCTCGCAGCGTAGGTCTGGCTTACAATCCTGCTCCAAGCAACCCTCTGCAGACCGGCGATATGAGGGATTTTAAACATTATATCTTCACGCAGACAAACCTTGGAGTTGGTGAAACTGTCCATGGCCTTGGAGAGCGCTTTGGGGCATTCAATAAGGTGGGACAGTCGATATCGCTATGGAATGCCGATGGTGGTACGTCTAGTGACCAAGCATACAAGAATGTCTCGTTCTGGCTCAGCTCCAGAGGATACGGGATATTTATAGATACCCCAGGGAGAGTAGAGCTGGAGATCGGGAGCGAGCGGTGCTGCCGAGCTCAGACGAGTATTGAGGGTCAAAGGCTCAAGTGGTACATAATATACGGTCCGACTCCGAAAGGCGTGCTTTACCGATATTCGATCCTAACAGGCAAGGCCAACAAAGTGCCAAGTTGGAGCTATGGTCTCTGGTTGACCACTAGTTTCACTACCAACTATGACGAAGCAACTGTCAATTCTTTCCTGGAAGGCATGAGAGAGCGAGATACCCAAGTAGATGTCTTCCATTATGATTGCTTCTGGATGAAAGTGAGGGGTTATAAGACCGGTCTTTACGTGCAGTTTCTGACGCTTCGCAGGGATTTAAGTGGACGGATTTTGTATTCGACTCGGAGAAATTCCCTGACCCCAAGGCACAGATTACTCGCTTGAAATCTTCCGGTCTGGTAAATAAGGTCTGCGTCTGGATCAACCCGTACATCGCGCAGCATGGTGCTGCGTTCAAGGAGGCGGCTGACAAAGGGTACTTACTGAAGCGGAAGAACGGCGATATTTGGCAGTGGGATCTGTGGCAGGCCGGGATGGGCTTAGTCGATTTTACTAATCCTGAAGCCGTGAAGTGGTATACCGACTGCCTTAATGGGCTGTTTGACAAGGGCGTAGACTGTATTAAAACTGACTTTGGCGAGAGGATCCCAACGCTGGATGTGGAGTGGTTCGACAAGACGGTCGACAACCATAAGATGCATGTAAGTCCGTGATATAAAGCCAATCCTCCATCCAAATCTTAGGGTTGAAAGTGTGGCTCATAACCTTCCTCAAATAGAACTATTACGCCTTCCTCTACAACAGAGTAGTATACGAAGCCCTTCAGAGGCGATACGGGAGCGAAGAAGCCGTCCTTTTCGCCAGGTCTGCCTGCGCCGGCACGCAGAGATTCCCCCTTGTCTGGGGTGGCGACTGCGAGTCGACCCCCGAAGCCATGGCCGAGTCGGTAAGAGGTGGCCTGGGTCTAGGGATATGTGGCTATGCCTTCTGGTCTAATGATATTGGTGGCTTCGAGGGGTACCCGGCGCCCTGGATCTATAAGCGGTGGGTTGCGTTTGGTCTCCTGTGTAGCCACAGTCGCCTCCATGGCAGCAGCAGCTACCGAGTCCCCTGGACTATCGACAACGACGATCGCAGCGAGGAAGGGTGCACGCGCACTCTCGCTAGGTGGACTGCGCTCAAAACTCGGCTAATGCCATATCTCTTTGCGCAGGCTTCTAAGGCTGTTCAGCACGGCATCCCAATGTCCTTGCGCGCCATGTGCCTCGAGTTTCCCGATGACCCTACGTCTTGGTATCTGGATCGTCAGTTCATGGTTGGCGACAGTCTGTTGGCTGTACCCGTCTTCGAGGAATCTGGCGAGGTTGAATTCTACTTGCCTAAAGGTACTTGGACTTGCTTCTTTACGAACCGCACACGCGAGGGCCCTGGCTGGTTCCGAGAGAGGCACGGATTTAACAGCCTGCCCTTGTACGTTCGCGAAGCTACGCTGCTCGTGCTTGGTAAGCCGGGCATCCGTGGTGCTGTCTACGATTACGCGGAAGATGTCGAGGTCTGCTTGTACCGAGCTAAGGAGGGCGTGAGTGCGAATCTCGTCGGTAGCGATGGGAAAGCATTGGGAACACTGAGAGTTGGCACTGATGGCGAATCCCTTGAAGGGGCAGAGTTCCTCAAGGGGAAGTGGACGAGGAATAATGAAGGCCGCAAGCTTGAGGGCGAGTCGTATTCCCAGAGTATTCAGTGGCTTTGATGAGGGTATCATGCCTTAGCGGCTAAGGAGTTCGAAATGAGATTACACAATATGGGAACCATCTTCGATTCACTATCCTGGTTTCGTCAAGCGTGACGCTGTGTTAAATACATGCGTGTGGATGCTAAATAGCAACGCAAAAGAAATTGCAAAAGAAAATAAAAGAATGGTATAATGTGGCTAACAACTATTAGATGTAATACAGCCCGTTGGGTATATATGCTCTTATATAACGTTCCTTAAATACTGACCTCTCAAAAACTCTACCTCTCCTCTTAGTACCTCAGTTCGATGCGCGTGAAGCGCTTCTTCATGGAATCCTCCAGCCAATCCCTATCTTCGGGCTGAGAATCGTCGCTGCTATAGAGGCTACGCTTCCACATGCCTTGCTCGCTGAAGTCTGGGTCGACAGTGAGGTCAGAGCACCGAGCGGTGTTCTTTGTCTTCCGTAGACTGTGACGTGCCATGTTAACTTCGGCTCCAAACGAAGATCCGGTTTGAGCCTTTGGTGTGGAGCTATGGGAAGACCACAAACCATCCGCAGCAGCGGCTCCTGTCATTGCTGGCTTGGTCCATAGCAGGGCTCCCGACATAGCATCACGCGTTACATTCCGATTCAACATCTTCGGTTCAAACGCAGGGTGAATTATCTGAGCGGTCGTTTCCATGGACCCGAAGAACACAGGATGTCTGACAGCAACGTTGAAGCTAGCGGGTTGGCTCCTCTCTTTGTAACTCCCTCTCCGCTTCATCATCTTGGGGGGGACCGCAGGGTGGATTGTCTCAGCCATTGTTTCCATGGTCCCCATGAACACAGGATGTCGGACAGAGACGTCGAAACTGTCTACTTGTGATGGATAGCTCTTAGCAATAGCTTCTTCAAGCTGAGCTGTCCATTGCGCTGGTAGGGCTTGACCCCGCGAGAATCTAATTTCGGGGTACGAGGTAACAATGGCTTGATGGAGCGCAGTAGACCAATCTCGAGGCGATGCGGGTTTACGAATAATCTTAGGAGCTATGTGGCTTGCCTTAATAGCCTCTTGAAGTGCCATCTCCCAATCTTGAGGATAAGAGGCTCTCAAAGCAGTCATAGAACCAGGGTAGCTAGCTGCGATGGCTTCTCGCAATGCGCTATCCCAGTCGGCGCGATACGCGACGCTGGGGCGGTGTGATTGACGAATGGGAATGTGCGCTGGTTTCTTGTGAGGGACTTCGTCCAAGTTCTTGAATGCAAACTCCTCAGGCAACTCAGGCACAGCGGGAATTTCAGGTGCTGCCTTCGGTGTAGCATCCTCGGTGACTTGACGGACTTCTGGCTCATGTTTCTTCTTTCCAAACCAACCCTTGAAGAAGCTCTTGGCCGAAGAAGCTTTTGTGGTGCCCGTCTTAACTGATGACGAATCAGACACAGGGGATGAGGGCGATGAGCTCGTTGTGGATATAGAAGCCATAGATGGGCTTCGAGGTTGTACGGATGAGATTGTAAGCCAGTCTAGTTCTACCGAAGTAATCTCACTGTTGATCCAAAGGCTCGTTGATTCGATATTTGGGAGAGACTCGCTCACAAAGCGAGGCTTTCGGATCATCTGCAGTGCAGCTGGCTCTGCTGAAGTTGTTCGATAGATCTTGCGACTTGAATCTAGTTTGAATAACCCGGCCATAACGGGCGTTGGCACGGTAGGTTGGTTCCATAATAAAGCAGCCTTAGAAGTAGAAACGTAGCCTAATTCAGACTGCATCTCCCAGAGTTTTGTGCTTGTCAAAATTGCGAGAGGTTCTTCCGTCTTGCGAGGCTTCCGAGGCATGTTGACCGCGACCGGGAGCTTAGAGGTTCTTCGATAATCAGTCCGAGCAACATTGGCGTCAAATAAACCTTCGTAATCCGAGCTGAGAACTGGCGTAGATTTCTCCCATAACGAGCTCGCTAGGGTCGATACCGGGATCTCTTTAGGTGCAGGGAGTGGCTCGGGAATAGAAACGGGGACTTCACGTTCTACCAGCTCTCCGGCCCAGAGACCATTCGTCGTAATTGCTGGCAATGGCTCCTTAGTTGTACGAGGCTTCGTAGACATTGAGATGGCAGCTGGCATTTGAGAAGTTCTTCGGTAGTCGTTCCTAGGGATGTTTTTATCAAACAGCCCTTCCTGCTCGTGCTCTTGGCTGATTTCTGGCATTTTCCACAGGGAAATATTAGCTTCTGTCTTAACTGATTTCAAAGCTGGGACAATGGAACGCTGCGATGTAAATAGCTGAGCGCCGTGGACGGGTTGCGAGACAATAACTTTTTTAGACCATAAGCTATTCGTCTTTAAGCCTGCCAAGGGTTCGTTGGTTGTACGAGGAGCTCGTTTCATAAAAATGGCGGCAGGTTCCTTCACAGTCCTACGGAAGTCAAACCTAGACATATTGTTGATAAATAGGCCATCTCGCTCAGGCATGTGGGTGACAACGGGCTTCTCCCACATTAATGGAGCCTTAGCTGTAATCTTTCCTGTCCAGAGAGTCTTTGACGTTAGCTTCTCCAATGACACTTCCGTCGCTCGGGGCCTTCTCGCCATTATTAGAGCAGCAGGCTCTTTCGAAGTTCTGCGATAGTCCGCTCTATGCTGGCTAGCGTCGAACAGACCAGAGATGTCCGAAGTTGTAGTAACCACAGGTTGTACCCAAAGAGATGATGCCTTGGTAGCTGTGGCAATCGCTCTCGTTGGAGAAGAGGTAACTGGGGTACTCTGGGCAGGCTTGCTTGTACTCCAGAGTAGTTGGGTTCTCGTGACGTCGTCGTAGGTACTCGGCTCCCATAACTTGTTGCTTTGGAGAGGAGTGATAGCTTCAAGGCGGTAGTTCGATCTGGCCGTTGCGACGGGTTCTATGATGTAACTCTTCCATGCTGCAGAATCAGGCTGGGGTAGACCAAATGTGTGAACCTCCAAAGCTCCTAGCTGGGGTGTCCACAACAAATTACGGCCAAGGACAGACTTGGAAGACGCAAATGACAAACGATCTACCGGAATAGGCTCTTCTTGCACTAAGCCATCGTCACGATAGTCGTCAGCTACCATATTAGTGGCATTCTCAACAGAGACGGGAGAGTTGACAGATTCTAATGTCTGCTGTGATAGAGACGGGGGAAACAAACTGTCCTTTGAGGGCACGTTCTCAGATTTAAGCAAGCTTGCAATCTCCCAAAGAGTGTTCTCGTCGAAATCATCGCCCTCGCCCTCGCTATCCGAGAAATCAAAGTTGTCACCATCTTCTTCTGCCTCATAGTCATCAAAGAAAGACGTTGTGAATTCCTCCTCAGCTTCCAATTGCCTTGACCTAGCATCCAGAGAAGCGTTGACAGACGGACCTCCTGTGGTCATAGTTCCTGGCATGGCCATGTACATACGGCTAGGCCGAGGCTGGATATTGGCATTCTCGCTCTTCTCTCCCCAAGGAAACTGGAAGAGGCCTAGAGTCCCTCGCTTGTCCGGTAAAGGCTCAGGATTCTCCAAAATGTCAGGCAAAAGAGTTAGACGCTTAGTTTTTCGAGGCGGGCGAAGAGTGGCCGGGCGATTGGTACCACGGCTAGTCTCTGTATCCTGAGACGGGTCGTATTTTCTCCATAAGCCAACCGTGGTGCCAGAGTTGCTTATCTTGATAGGCTTCTCCCACAGTCGCGAACTTTCTATGGTCAATGGCTCCAGGGCCTTTCTGGTCGCCGGGCGTGTTGACAGGCTCGGAAGCGTATGAATCTCGCCAGTCACCTTAGACTTCTTGGGTGCGCCTATCCAGAGACCGGAACTAACAATGCCTTGGGAAGCTGACTGGGGCCTCCAGAGCTCATGCATTTGAGCCACAGGCTCAGACATCTTCGGACTCAGTGTGGTCAGAGGCTGTACACTTCCAGATACTTCCACGTAACCAGATTCGTCAGTATCGGGAGGACTCGGGCTACCTAGCGCGGCCTTGGAAACGGACATGAAGTTCAGGTTGTTGCGTTTCATGAGTAAGTCAGGCGTGCTCTTCATGTATTCCATCTGAGCCTCAGCAAGACGAGCTTGCCAAACGCTGGCGCGCGTACTCTCAGAGCTCATCCCAGAGCTCTGAGATGAGGACATGCCCGTGCTGTCTTCACCTTTAGATCGCATGGCTGAGTTACGCACAGACGCTCTCCGAGACGCTCTGCGTTCGGCAGCTAATGAAGTTGGTCGAGAATCTTTTGACGGGGAAGTTTGAATGCTTGACATAGAATCACGATCAAGGCGGGTTTGCCATTTATTTTCCAACTGGCCCATCTCACGCTCTAGATTCTCTAGCAGTGCCAGTCGCGGATCTTGGCTCTCCACTGATTCTTGGTTCGGTTGTTCGAACCGCTGCAGCTGGGCCTGAATCTGCTGATATGCAGCCTCGGGTGATTCAAGGGGTGAAGGTTCCGCGGCCTGGACTATTATTGCTCTTTTGTTGCTCTTCCCATTTAGAATTAAGGGCGTAGGTGGGGGCATCTTTCTTGGATGTGGACGTCCCATATCCTTTCTTGATGAGAATGTAGGACACTCCTCACCAATTCGATGATGGAAATTGCTAGCAGGGACCTCCGGCAAGATCTTGTTATCAGGTACATGTTTACCTTCAGTACGCACTGGAAGATCTGATATCACTTCCACGCCCTTTTCGGACTTATTTGGAAGGCCAACTCGTTTTGCTTGCTCTTCATCGTCGCGGGAATCTTTCCGAATATATGTTGACCGGGCATTAAATCGCGACTGTTGGATGTTGACAGCAGCAACCGGTGAGTACACAGATCCCCAGACGGTAGTCGCGTCATCGTCTCGGGCCCTGATATCACTCTTCATAGAAGACATACTGAAACGGCTCCCTGCCGGAATAACTGGGGACGACTTGCGATTCACCTTGCCAAGGGACGGGAGTTGTCTTTCGTTTTCGGCTGATATTCCTGGTAGCCAAGATTGTCCTAATTCTTCAGCTGCTTGACGGGAGTTACCAGCCCTCTGCGCGTGACGTTGAGGGACATCCTCAATACCAAGAATACTCGTGGTCCGTATTGAGCTCCTATCGGTTGTCTTAGATGCTCTCTTTTCGCTGTTTGCTTCAAGGTCGGATACTCTTTCGACATTGGGTCCTTGCGTCTCTGTCATGTACGTTGCTGGCAAAGGTGGCATCTCAGGCACCGGAGACTGCTGCTTGTTCGTAGTTGCTGTAGTCGACGGAGCGCTAAGTGGAGTAGTGTACAAGAAACTCATCTTCTCGTCGAATGTCATACTCTTCGTGTCATTAGGAAGGGGCCGCGATACGTTACCGGCACTTTTAGGTGGTGGTGGCAATGGTGGTAACTGAGTAGGGCTCCCAGGCCTAGATTGAAGGATGGACTTTCTACTCGCAATGGAGCCACCCGACTTTGATCGTCTATGCCCCTGACTAGGCGAAAGCTCAGCGGGAAAAACTTGACGATCCTTGTCTCCTTTTCTGGGAATCGGTCGTGGCCTGTTAACAACTGAACTAGCGGAATCCCGGGAAGTGATCGGTGTTTTCGAAGCCCCTTGCATAATATTATTCACAGCATTCGGATCATCGTAGACAATGTTATTAATAAACATCACGGTTTCCTGTCTCTGAGTCTTAGTCTCGTTCGCTATTGATTTCATTGCTTGTGCGCGGGGGTTAGACGGGAGTCCTGTTGTTGGGCGTCGTTGAAGCGGAGTCTTCACCGGCTCGGCCTTTGGCGATTCAGGTGGAGTTCGAGGTCGAGGAATCGGTATGCGAATAGGCTCACCAGGTCGGATTGGCTGGAAGGTCGCTGGAATTGGCGGCGCAGGAGGCTGACGTGGTGATCTCCTCCTCATCTTTTCAGTTCCTGGCGACAATTCCGAAGAAGTGGAAGACGCGTTTGCTTCAACAGAAAGTCCCGCAGTCGTCTTTGTAGTCTTAGTTGAAACAGACCTCTCCAATTGCGCCAAGGCTGAGGGTGCTACTTGTTTCCGCCTCGTACTCATTTCCCTAGCAAGAATCCCATCTTGTCCTGAATAGTTTGGCGGCTGGGGAGCGGGCCGCTGTGCGATGAGCGACTCTCGTTGTGCTAGCTTGACTCGCCGCTCCTTTTCGTTGCTGGCGGCTGTGGCGAGGTCGACTGTTGGTATCCTGGCTAGGGGGTTCTCCATACCTTCCTGTTCGACAAGGACCGGGTTCGAAATTACGAGCTTGCCTCCTGGTGCCTTCGCCCGAGCACTCCCTTTAACAATTTTCTTGGCATTCACCTTGTTAGTTCCAGGTATTTGGGGGATAGGCATCGAGATATTGGGCATAGTGCCACCGTTTTGGGAAGCATATGCGGCCATGGTCATTGTAGTCATGCTCTTCACATCTTCGTAACGGGATGGAGGGTAAACTGTGGAGTCTGAAGACGATAAGTCCCTATCTCCACCAATATCGCGCGTAGTTGGAGAATCAGGGCGTCGCGGAGGTGAGCCTCGAGGAGCAACAAGCGTTCCTGAGAGTACAGTAACTAATGCTTCATGCTGTCAGCAATAAGGGCAACTATTGTCAACGATATACACGTACCAACTAGAATTGCAAGTCCAAGCGCAGGAAGCGTCGTCTTAAATACCAATTCTGTTGTCTTCATGCCTAAGAGAAGCACCACGCTCATCTAGGATAGTCAGCATTATATAGAGACGTATCAACGTAGCGAAACTGACCCCAATCCATATTGCTAGACCAATGGTAACCAAAGTAACACTCCTTTTAGGTGCCTGTCGGGTACCTGCAATATCGTTTGTCGAGCCTATCGATAAAACTTGGATAGCAACCATAGCAAGAATGAGGAAATCCAGTGCTATGACGATAATGGCGACAGGCAACACTTTGGACACGGGTACGCAGGTAGGGTTAAACTCGCTCTCCGTGAGGCCTATGAATGCCATACCGACGCCAAATCGGGCAACAACGAGAATTTGTGCCACCACACTGACAATATTTTTCTTCTCTCCTCGCGTTGCCCATATTAGATACTGTTCGATAAAAATCCGACCTAGTTGATCGAAGATGGACGAGAAAATTGCCGCAACTTGGCACGTGGTTGGCGCCGTGGGCTCGATGACGGTTGACAGGAACTCGACTAGTGCCCAAACCGCAGAAGACGCGAGAAACAATATGAGGACCAGCCTCAGGCCGTCCCGAAAGATCGCCGAACCATGACCTATAACATACAACACCAGGGCAGCTGACGCCGCGTTGAACAATATACCGAAAAAGAAGGCGCCCAATAGGGCCTGCGTTGCTCCTGGGGTCGCCATTATGGCTGCGGCACGGGTTATATAGGCCGACAAAAGAATGCAAAAGCCCACTCAATGGGTATTGTCAAAGTATTATAAAATATTAAGTTAGAAGCGAATCAGTCATGTTGGCGTGGTGTAAGAGAGTGTATTACGGCGTCATCGGGGTCGACACTGGCGATAGTAGGCCCAGACGACACGAAGGAGAGGGAAAGAAGAAAGAGGCACGGCACGAGCGTCTTGGAGATACAAAGTATGGCAGTGGCAAGCATTCGGCAGCGAGCGAGGGTTCTCGTTCTCTCTACCCACCTCTACAAACCTGGGCTCCCGCAATAGCGGGTAAAGGTTTGTGGTCCTCAAACATGGACCTTGCAGGGTGATGTTCGAGGTTTGTCGACTAGCACCGCAAGCTCATAAAGGCCAGATGGGTGATTGGGCAAAGGCACAAGGCTGATGGTCCCAAGACTGTGGTGGATTATCGACCCATGTTAAGGGTGACGAGATTTGAAACCCAAGCCGTTACACTCAACAAGGAAAATTTCCAGGGTCTTTTTTTTTAGACCATGATCCCGAGCCATTTCATTGAAGAAATAACGCCACTAGGCGAGACAGAGATCTCATTGACATCGGATTCGGTCACACGAATGGATCAGCCGCAAGATCTGGGGTTGACGAGGCGAGACGGGCTTGATGGAAGTGTTGGGTGTTTCCAGACGCTGTAGGTGATATCGAAACATTTCGCCTTTCGGTCTCTCGTATACCTACCTCTATAGATAGAGGTCCCTCTTGTATCTCAAGAGCAAGGGAGTCGCATATAATTCACTTGATATAACGAGTGATTAATTGCATAGTCGACCTTCGGGAGCCGATGGAGCGCATTGACCCATATGACAATGATTATTAAGAGGATGGCTCATTCAAAGCCAGACCTCGGGAGAGCCAAGCCTTAGTTGGACGACATCGGATAATAAAGTCTGGGTCATCCGGCCGAGATCTTCATCTGCGACTTACATGGCAAATCGCGAACTGCAAATCATACAACCACGAACCGTGGATATGTTGGGTTAAATGCGAATGTTCGCCTGTCGTTTTTTCCCGGAAAAGATGAGGGATTGAAATCTGGAAGCAGACTTGAAAAGAAAGATTTGGAAATCTAGATGGCTGGCATATGGCTGGCATCACCTAAGCCGCCAAGTGGAGAAGCGCGGGAACGCGCAGAGCATCGACAAATGGGGTCTAGTTCCAGGGGTAAGCTAAGTACCTAGGGTACTTACGGTAATAGGTGTACTATGTAACCTTTTAACATCTTTGCTGCAATTATTAGGTAGCGTCTAATATGCAGGTACATACATACATGTGGTGGATAAGGTACATATCTCGATAGCACATGTGTGTATGATACGAGGTTACAGATGGCACCTCGCATACCCCCCCATGTAAGTACATACCTCATACCTAATTTCCAACCCGTATGAGCCTCTTTGAATAGGTAAACATCGGTTACGATAGCTCTTTTAAGGAACGACGCTATGAATAAAATCAACGTCGAGACCAATAGAAAAGGCTCAATTCACTCAATTCACGACTAAACAGAGTGTAATAACGCTTGACCCAGAAACAAGACAGAAGATCTTCCCAACACATAACAGGTATCTTCCGGAGATTGTCCCATTGTCTGCAAGTATAATGCAGCTATCCGGCCCTTAGCCATTTTGTTACTCAAGCCCTCTCATAAGTGGGATAGTGACTTCTTTATAAACCAGGACCCAATAGTCAATAGTAAAGCAGTAAACAATAACTCTAACGGAATGGAAGGCTATCAGACGCCCACCGTCTCCTCCAAGTCAAACAACACGGGGGCATGATTATTACTCACGGGTGGCTTCTATACCCTTTCGGAGGAGAGTTCAGGTATTGGGGCGGGGGATTCTGGTAAAGGTCCCCATGACGGAAGCTCGCTTACGGACCTTATAATTCCAGGTCCCAATTCCTTTGTCGTTACGCCTGGATTTTGTTGCATCTCTCGTACGTCGGATGACTTACGTGGACTGAGAGTGGTAGACTGTGAAGGCACTAAATCTCATTAGCCATTGTAAACTCTTGAATTTAGTCGCCGAGGAGGCTACGATACCTGCATGGATAATATCTTCACTCATTATTTGGCGGGGGAATCCACTAATCGGCAGAGTCCTCTCTCCAGAGACGTAGGAGGAGGCCTGCAGGCAGAGTGCTATTTTGATAGCTGTGTGCTCTTTGGTCGCATCGATGCGAATGGGTTCCATACCTAATCAAAATAACCTTGTTGACACATGTTACGAATCGCAGCCTCCGTAAGGACAAGCCGTCGTGCAGCTGATCCAGGCATATCATCTTCAACAAGAAAATACGGTTCAAAACTTCCCTTCAAGCTTGACCTAAGGAAAGCCCCCAAACCTTTCATGTCTTCGGACGAATTTCGAAATCTGCAAAATATTGAAACTGAACGCTTTTAGCCCGGTGGCTCCAAAGGGTTTACAAGACTTGCCTTCGCAAGTGTAGCCGGAGGGTGTCTGCTTCACCAAACCCTCTTTCTCGAAAAAGAATGCACTTGCTACCAGACGATGTGCTACTTCTTTGATTTCTGCCATGTTCTGCTGCAGTACTCCTCAGCTTCTGCCTCAACTTCATCGAGCCTTTGGATGTCGTCAAATCTCGGCGCCCGTATATCGAGCTCTGGTGAAATACGGGTATAACGCTTGCTGTCCTCGGCTGTCTCCAGGTTAGATGGAGATATTCGAGCCATAAATTGATACCATATACGGTTGGATTTCTGATAGTCGGCAAGTTTATCCACTGCTTCCGTTAACTTAGATGAGAGTTTTCCAATTGGCTTCGTGGGTGGCGTTGTTGTTTTTCTCGAGGTATCTATGCCAAGACGACTGGATCGATCGCCTCGAAACCTGTACTCATTCCTTACAATACATCCAGCGCCAACGGAAAGCACTATGTCTGGAGACGAGTTAGCCACGTCGCTCCAGATTAATTTCATTTCTTGATGCGCCACCCAAATTGGGCAGGTTGGTGTAGACCACCGTCGAAATACTGGGTTCCGGTTTCTGTTTTCCGAAATGGCTTGAAGTGAGACGGCATGGCTGAGGTCGCTCGAGCACTTTAGGATGAGTGTCAATTCGGTTCGCTACGACCACATCTGTTAAGTAGGTCTATGTCTAAGTAGGTACTTACGCTTCCCAGATCTTCACTTCCTTAGAAGGTTCACTCGGATGTATAAACTCATAAGAAAGACCTAGACAACGTCAACGCTTTGTAGACAGCCATATTTATAAGACATACTCCGACTGAGGTGGAAAAGACTACCGCCTTGTGTCCCGGAGCCGTTGCAGAGGTAACAGCGACTCTGATCGGTATTTCATTTCGAGACTGGACGCTCCCAAAGAGGTTACGGTCCGAGAAGCTAGTTTTCAGTGCTTTCTCTAACGGTTTCGTTTTGTATATGCTGCCATGATATGTGCTTGATAGATTGTCGAGGAGCGGTATACCTACTACTTCCCGAGGCGTGAAAGCTTCCGTATAAAGGATCTTGAAATTTTTTATAGCCTCATCGACCGACCATCCGTTAACCCCCAATCCGAGGGCTATAATACCGCCAGCGCTTTAGAAAAAGTTAGCAACTTACCATTCATAAGGCCATCTATCTGACTTGCCTTGTGCCGACTATTAAATCAAAAAAGAACCGGATGGGTAATCTTGATCCCAACAAATTCTCGATGGCCTGGAGTACTTTCAGTTCTACAATGCCGCTGACCCCGCCACTGCCTAATTATTAGAGCGCAACTCATGGAAATATTTTGCCTGTTCTCACCTGTCAAGGCAAAGGACACGTACTCCAGCAGGGGGCGGTTTGATTGTAATAACCCACGGCGGGTCAACCATGATCTCACGGACATGGAGGGGGCAGCGATTCAGCTCAACGGTCGTCCTCGAGGTAGTCCGCCCGTAGGTCTTCACACATTCTTTATTCCCCTCTGGGAAGGACATGTGTATTCTGAATTTCTGCGCCCTATGTCGCCTTCTCTGTATCCTACGGAGAATATCTGAGAGCTTTAGGCATCGCCTCGTCACCATTGAGACCTTCGCAATCTATCAATAGCAATGGAATATTAGTGAAGAGAGTGGAGGGCTCTGTATAGAGGTGGACGTCTCCCGTTGTTGGGATATAATCATTGCTTGAAGACGTGACTGGAGTATGATAAGTCGCGATCTCCCGGGAGTGTACATCCTGTCGGTCTATGAGAAGCTTGATTAGCGTGCTCTTCCCTGCTCCTGCTTCCCAATCAGTCCAAGTTCCATAAGAAGACTAGACGTAGACGTGATGACGTGATCAAGAAATATGTTGTCTGAGATGACTATTGGGAAGAGAGGAGACATAACACGTAGCACCTTAAGTAACTTCGAAAAGTGTTCTCGAATAACTTGGTTAATAAAACTAGGAATAGTATTTATTACCTACCTGTTTCCCCTATGAATGAGGCAAGCTGGGGATATCGATCGGTGGTACCAACCGCATGACTTTCGCTCATGACTGCAGCAAACCTCCCAGAATCTTGGAAGATGGGATGCCCAGAAGAATCACGACCGAAGCCGAACCATGTCGTCTCTCAGTCTCTGGCTAGCTCGAGCTCGTGATCCGTCTCCGTACGTAATGGTTCGAAAATTTGGCGGAGCCGTTGAATTACCACTGGATCGGCTTTCTCATGAGGCTTACCTCCCCTGTTGGCAGTCTAATTTAGTAGAAAAATCTCAGGTTTTCTATGTTTGGCATGTAGAACAAAGTTGCCTCCAAGCATATGCGTAATGAAGGTTCATGATGTTGAATATGAGATAAAGTGAGTTTAGCTATAAGATACTCACAGCCAACGGCTCCAGGTACATGAAGTACCCATTTCGACCAGCAAGGGTCACAAAATGCTAGACTATTACACTGAATGCATGTGAAAGTCTTCACTGAGGCGGTACCGCATGTTTGACAGCGTTGTGAGAGTGGGGTGTGTCCTTGAACCGAGACACTGGCCATCTCATCCGCGGATAAGGACGTGCTCGAACGTGACGAATATCAGGTACGAAGGCAGTTAATTGTGTGGTGTTTGGATAATGGCAACTTGATCACAGATGGGGATAGGTTTTCCCCAAGACGCCACCACCATCGGCGACTGGGAGTAGTGGCAAAAGCAATTTAAGCCGTTTGGGGGCGGCTGGAAAGGCCGATTCCATAACCAATAGATACTTTTAATGTGATCAACTCGACCGGTTAGGCACAGCTTGAGGTAACCTGGGGTCGATTATGCGGTCCTGATCGAATATATATTATAGGTACGTTCCTGTCAGACGTTTCACCCATACGTGTTACCTGAGACATGGTAGATAAAGAGGCATCATGTATGTATACCGCGACTTCGGTCAGATAGTTTCCAGTTCCCTGCGGAGCAACAGGTTTCTTCCCTTCATCTATGTTGCGCCACGTGAGAGTTCTAGCAGGAAAAGCTTGGCAGTAATATCCAGGACGGACAAGGACCCTTCAAGGGGTTAGTAAAGAGCCGTATGGCTTGCTCAGCTGTGTCCGTAGCAGTGGTCTAAGCTAAACATATTCCGTATCTAGATGTCTGTAACAAAAAAAAATATTAATGTACACGAGGACCTTAAAAGTGTCTGATAGGAATTTCTCGTGCTAGATATTGGCCAAAAAGAAGTTCCAAGGTTTGGTTACGGGGAACTCAGTGATGCGTCCTGGCTGCCCGGCTTCAGAATATCTGATATGTAAGGAGATCTCGTTGGTAACTGGAAGTTCAAGACGCGCCTCGCTAGGTACTACCTAGCGAGGCACGTGTCACCGCCTTTTAGCTTTTCTTGTTGGGTGACACCATTATATCCAAGGTACCTAGATGGCTATAATATGGAAGTTAAAACGGAAATACGTCCGGCGCCCGATTAAACAACGAAATATGGTCGCAGTGGACTCTTACGTATGGTAGTATCGGTAGAGGGAGCTTCTGCTCTATACAATCGCTAGAAAATAGAGCGGTCAAACTCTACAGACATGTACAGTACAATATTGACTTGAATGAAAGGCTTAGCAGGCACAGAATGATATACCGGGAACTTGGTACCGGAATCTTCTCCGGTGGGACGTGTCGCGCATTTATGGAGTTCAAGGCGGAGCCAATTCGACATATTAGTTGGTAACTGGCGGAAACCTGCAGCGGCAGCGGGACGGTAGCGGACAGTGTGTGTTGATCTTACTTGATGATGGACATGACGACGTGGTAGGCGGCGCCGAGGGTATCGGAATGGGTGGGCGAAGCCTTTTTGGGAATTCACCTCTGCGAAGGGGAGCCGAACTCGCAGGGTTATAACTAGGTACGGAGCGGATTTCGGGGGAGTTGACAACGGGTGAGGAGCCGGGTGCGGTATGCTACCGACTTTGACTCGAAATGTTATCGCTTGGTAAATGGACCAGGATTCTACTTGTACTGTAACCTCGTTATGAGATATAGGCCGAATAGGGAACTCAGCGGCCGTCAATTTATTGGATTCATTGAAGCAAGTCGTCCTTGATTTTTGACCCGTAATAATCTGGAGCTACATATTGGTGGCCACGAAGGACCTAAGACAGCAGGAATAATGCCTTGATGATTCTTAAGATCCTTTAGACTTGGGGATCAAACTCCTTCACCTTAGGAGTGCAGAATGAAGTACGTAAAACACGATAAGTCGGACTTAATGGAGGCCAAGCTCGGTAATCAAAACCGGTAGGACATACCAATCTTAGATTGGGCGATCAGCACAATTGCGGCGTACATTCCATACTATATCCGCGAGGAGTGAAGAGGATGGTGGATGTGCTGAATAGTGGTGGGGGTGTTTAAAAAAATTCTCCTATTAGGGTCCTCCTGACCCATTACACTTGTGAGATTGCCCACGCAGCTGCCACGTTCTTCTAATCTTTATAGTATTAAAATCTATGTTCAACGTCTGACTCTTTATATTTCTATTCTGTAGCATACCTGACGGGAATCTTAGTTGCGCTCAGGGTTTAACAATGTGTCAGATGTATAGCCGCACAAGAGCGCAGATAAGCCAAATAAAATCTTGAGAGATCGTCACTGTGGACTCAAATGCTTATGAGGTACCTACCCTAGGTATCCAACTTCCATCTCTGCTATTCCCGATATGAAAGTTGGCTCCGTGGATGCCGTGGGTTCCGTGAAGGAGGTCTACGAAGTCTACCTATGTAAAACCAGTGTAATTCGCGTAGGCAAAGTTCGGGTAGCAATCACTCCCCGGTTGGATGTGTAAGTTTAGTGTACACCGCCTGGAACGATTTGAATCTCGGGATCTCCTTGTAAGATGCCTAGTCAAGCACTTCAATGCGCTAGCTGATCTCATCTATGTATGTACTATCCATGGATAAGTACAATACCGTACATAGATTGAATTAGCCTTCCCCCACATCAGGACCCGCGGGGGCTCTCTTGCACCGTTTTTAGCACAGTTAGGTGCTCTCTACCGACACTGGACCCACAGTACTTACATGGCATTCCTGTGCTGATGCATGTACTTACGGTACATAATCTTGGTTCGGTAACATATCCCACGCACCCGGCATCACGGTCTGGATATTCCTACGGTACATGTAGCGTTCACTACCGTACTCCTAACTTCTAGGGCGAAACAATTTCCCTACCTAAGTCATGGGATCATGTGCAAGATCCTTTCTGTCCCGACCTGACTGCTTCTCAACCTCGATCAATCCTGGTATTATCCACATACAAGGCAAATAGCTCACGTTACAACATGTCCAGCATGTCCAAGAGACGCGCGTAATACGGAATATACATTTCTATGTTTGCGTGCCCGCCCGTGCGTCGTGTAGCGGATCTAATATCTATCTAATCTACGGGGGGACGAGGCTGCAGGGTTCAATTTCGACGGACAGAGCCGCAAATCGGAGTTTTCGATTAGAATAAGACAGTCTGGGCACTTACCGACTACCGTTTTTTACTTGTTACCAAACTGCTACGTATCAAGTATGTAGGTATGTGTGGATGCACACGTACGTACCAGGTAGGTATGTAGGTATGTATACTTTGTGTGAGCTACATACTACTTTGCATACGGTATATAGGGGCTGAGTGGACCTAGGGACCAGAATTGCGTAGCTACTCTCCATGATAAGACTCTGCTACGTGTTTGGAATCCCAGAATAATAGGGAGTTCATGGTTCACGATGTTTTCAACCTCAACAATGTGACCAGTGCTTATAATAAATCCAACATTACGCAGCACTATTGTCAATTATAATGCCTTTCGGCTGAGAGATGAGGTGTGGAAAGTGTGGGGGATTTGGTCACCTGGACAATTTTTTTAAGGATAAAGATTAATCTCATTTTAATACGACCACCGAGAGCCCGAGAGTCCAAGTTGGGATTCTCGTGATGATTTCCCCCCTAACAAGAAAAAAAATTAAAAGCTCACCGATGCGGAGTCAACTAGAACCCCACGGATCTGAGGTATATTTGACGCATAATCTCCGCCTGCGTCGGGGACCCTTACTGGGGCAACCCCAGAGAATATTTTACCCCTAAAAAAGAAGGGACCAGTATCGTGAGCATTCCAGCGGTGTAGCCTTGTGCGTGGCCCTACTTTCTGGCTTGGCTAGCCTTCAAATATATTTATACATCATTTTGTTTTATCACCTGATACCAATAAATATCTGTAAGCTGTAGGTATAATTAGAAACCTAGGTGTCCGTAGGCTCGCCCATGTTGAAACGGTTTCAAACCAGCATTCGAGCGTGATTTTTGTCTTATTAGGTAGGTATATCCGCGAACGCAAGGAGCCCGCACTCACACCGAGTGATTTCTATCAACGTGGTTTATTATCAGCTAAATGATAGTAACAACTTGGAACATGCTTAAGCCATGTCAAGTCCAGCTAAAGTGTGAGCGGCGAATGCCCCTTAAATGGAAAGATGGCTTAGGTACGTACATGTAGGTATGTACTACCTATGATAGAATACAGTAGCTTCAGCGTGACCGACCGGTATTGGAGGGGAGTATGTATGTACTCTAAGCCGTATGTACATACCTCGGCATGTATTACTACGGAACAGCTGAAACCCCCACGCCGAGTGATCCAATTCGAAGGCGGTTCGGGTAAATATATGTAGTAGATTTTTTCGCATAGTAACGAGATCATGTTGTGCGCGGCAATACTATAATGGGTATCTACATTATTCATGTTTTTTTTTTAAAGCATGAAGTTGATTAAGGTTAGTTTCGAAAATCTTTAGAATCGAGTTGGAAGGCTTTAGACAACCTTGAAGGGAGCTAAACACAAGCTAAATTATAGCCCGCGTCCATTCGGCTGCATGCCGGACCCACAGCCCCATAGCTTCAATTTTTGGCCCCGTCGGGTCGGTTTTATAGATAGGCTTGGCAGCAACTAGGCGTTCGCTTGGCAGTTTGCTATTGCATTAGAGCAGCATAATACGGGGCCAACCAAGCTACAATCAAGCTACCCTTGATTTTACATACTAAGAAAGATTTTCAATTCTAGTCCCCTATCCGCCTCTATCAATCCTTCCACTCTTCTCTTCACCACATATCTACATACATACAAATACGGTACACACATGTGGACACACATGTTACATCCAACCTGAACAAGATGGCGTAATATTATGTACATACATCCACACATGCATGTATGTACCTAACATACATGTACGTACAATGGTACCGTACATATGTACCTATAGCTCGCTTTCTACGGTCTCGGAGTTAGCGAAACTAAATACTTGGATCGATAGGGACCATGTATACCAGTATACATGTAGTGTAGAAGAACGGTGTGTGGATTGGCCTGCTGACCCATATTGTAAAAGAATTTCTATCGTAGAAAGGGGAAAGAAGAGTGCAAGTCATGACAAGTGTCAGAAAAGAAAAATCCACATTTTGTTGACAGAAGGGAGTAATTGGCGATAACGAACAAGTAGAAAAGGCCTCTCTCGCAAGCATTGCCTTCGTCCATTGTTGCTTCTTCCTCCTCATTGATCTTCCATTATCCACCCCTCAAATTCTGCCTAGCTTTTCCGTGGCTCATCACGGATTATCGTGAAACCTATTCGACCTGTACAGTTGCTCAGAGCAACAATTGCATAAGCTGAAGCACAAACTCATCTCATTTTTTTCTACAGTGCCCCCTTGTTCCAAAATCACCCCCAGACAATCCACGAGACATTTTTTGGGGCTCCCCACAGTTTAACTGGA
Source organism: Hypoxylon sp. PDH2405 (assembly GCA_023628415.1). Lineage (NCBI taxonomy): Eukaryota > Fungi > Ascomycota > Sordariomycetes > Xylariales > Hypoxylaceae > Hypoxylon > Hypoxylon sp. PDH2405. Next base: position 55,683 of record JAMAKT010000121.1, on the reverse strand, counting down.
TTACTACCCTTAGGGCCTAGGCCGACGGTCAGACCAAAAAAAGGGTCCTCAAAGCTTTAAGCACAGAGCGAGAGTAATATTCTTTTTTATTACTCTACTACTTTGTGACTTGCGGTACTAGTTTACGAAATACCCAGCTTCCAATTAAACACAAGTCGTCTTGTGACCTCGAAATCTCACACAACCCTGGGACTGGGATTTCTAACGGCGCTACCCCCGATTTCGGATTTCTCTATTCCTTTTGCCATCCCCTGGGAAACCTGGACAATCCAATTCCCATAAATTGAAGAGGCTTGCCTGTGCCCCCCCAACCTACAAAGTCGCTCGCTGCTTCGTCATTCATTCCAGGTTGCCATTCGATAGAGTTTCCCGTAACCTCAGGACGAACCAAACTTCAACCCGCACATCAAGACCCCTTTCTGTCCGAACACTACCGTAACCTATTTCTTGCCGGTAACCTATACACACAAACACATATCATTCACACCTAAGTCAGCATTTACTACACATTCGCAAAAATGTCCGGTCGCTCAGCACTCCGCATCACCAGAGCTGCGGCTCCTTTACTCTCCCGTTCTTCTCGCGCATCTGCACCCATCTCTAGAGCTTTCCCTGCGGCTCAGCGAGCGTTCAGTCTGTCGTCTGCTCGTGCTAAAAGCGACGTGGTACGAGAGACCGAAATTCCAGTATCCGTATACTCGCCAGACTCCAACGGCGCTGCTGGTTCCACGAGCGACCACTTTAGCATTCCCGTCAACCGCGACGATGCCAAGCCGAAGCCATTCCCCCCCGAGGAGGACACTGACGTGTTCCCTCTGAACAAGACCGTCTACCGCCAGATGCCACCCACCATGCAGAAGATGAGCATAATGGACAAGGTTGTGATTGTTACTGGGTAAGCCTTGACCGCTATATTCAATACTACTGATCTGAAACGATTCGCTGACAATCCCTTACTAGAGGAGCTCGAGGTCTCGGAAACCACATGGCCCGCGCCTGTGCTGAGGCCGGTGCCAAGGCCCTGGTGATCTTCGATGCGAACCAGGAACTGGGCGATGAGGCAGCTGCCATCCTACACCAGAAGACTCAACTCCCTGTTTCCTTCTTCAAGGTTGATGTTCGTGACGGCGCGGCTATCAACGCTGCCGTCGACTCGGTTGTTGAGACCTATGGCGCGCCCGATGTGCTGATCAACAGTGCTGGTATCGCCGATTCCAACATCAAGGCTGAGACCTACGACCCTGCCATGTTCCGTCGTTTGATCGACATCAACCTGACAGGTTCGTTCCTGATGAGCCAGGCTGTTGGACGTGCGATGATAGCAGCTGGCAAGCCCGGATCCATCGTTCTCGTTGCCAGCATGAGCGGCAGCATTGTCAACTACCCGCAAGAGCAGTCTTGTTACAACGCCTCCAAGGCTGGTGTGATCCAGTTCGGCAAGTCGATTGCCGCCGAGTGGGCCAAGTACAACATCCGCGTCAACTGCATCTCCCCAGGCTACATGGACACCGCTCTGAACCGTGTACCCGCCCTTGAGGCCCAGAAGAAGATCTGGAAATCTTTGACGCCCCAGGCCCGTCTGGGCAACGTCGACGAGCTCAACGGCCTCTGCGTTTTCCTCGCTAGCGATGCCAGCAGCTTCATGACTGGTGCCAACGTTGCTATCGACGGTGGTTACACCTGCTACTAAATTACTCCACACTGCCTAGCTTTTAAATCTTGATGCGATGCGTCGAGATGACTAGTATACGGCGTGGAGTGTGCGCAGTATTGCGGCTCTGGTCTTTTACCCGGAGTCTGTGTACTACGGTAGTTTGGGGTTGAGGGCATACGAAATATGTGTCTCATCCGATGCGGGGACCCTATGACACAGCCCTCGAGTGTGGTTACGTTGCGTTGTGGCATTGCGAGGAATTTTAATTGATATGTCACCGAAACATGCTGAACACCCATATCGGCAATACACACATGTGAACAGGGTCTCTTTACCGAAATTTCTCGCTCAATCGCCTTCCATCACTGGTCCATACCGGGAGTGTCGCACACCATTTACCTCTTACACCTAGGCACGTATCCGGGAGTCCTCCTTCATATGTACATCCTGCACGGACTTGGTCGGGTTCTACGGCGGCTTCACGGGTATGGGTTCCTCATGTTCTGGGTTTCTTTTCCTTACCTGGTTTATTGTTTTTGCGGAATGATGCAGTCCTCTATACACGCATGCGGCATAGACTTTACTTAATCATAGGGATCTGGAGTCAGTTTACACCACGGGTTGAAAAGTGGGAAATCGGGGGTTGAGATACCAAATACCATCATAGAGGGGAAAAGAAGAATATTTGATGTTTTTTCCGAGCAAAAATCAGGAATTGTTCTTAGAAATTAGACTACCCTCAGGTGGACTCCCCGGGCCTGACTACCGGAGAGAATACAAAGATACGGACGGTCACAGACTAGAACTGACCTCTGCTTTGCCCGCTTCAAACTGGCGCGCTTAAGATAGAATAGAAGGAATATGCTTCTTCTAAACGACCTACTTGACCTTCGATGATGTGTGGATGCATGCGTATTGGCTCTAGCGGTAAGGGCCGCCTTACTTAACTAGGTATACTCTTTGAAAAAAGGGATGAATACCCCAAGTAGATTACGTAGGTATTGAACTTGGATTGGAACACATGTGTGCGCGTGTCTTGCCCAGAGAAAGCGAGGTTGTATATTATTTTAAATTCTTGTCTTGATCTTCGGTCGTCTTGATGAGAACTTGACATTCGAAACGGCTTCCTTGCTTGTCAGTCCTTGTGCCCCTCATGTTGAACCAGATTCTTTCGCCAGATTTGTTAAGCCAAATTGGACATAGACAAGGAGAACGAACTTTGCATCCTCGTGTGTTTCTCACCTAGGTAAACTAACTTCAGTTCGTAGACCGAGAACACAACTGATGTACACTTTGAAGATGCCTAACGTGGGAATTTTCTAGAAGGCAAGCAAGCTCATACTTCTCGGCCGGGTACGAAAAGCCTACAAATTCAAGGGGAACCAACCGTTTTGAATTCCTAATTGGCACTGCGTCAGCTTTTTCTGTATTCTTCAATCCTCTAGTCCTCAACTGAGGACACACCATAAGCTAGCAATTGACCAACCAGGAAAAATTCTCAGTAGGAAACTCACATACAGATATCCCAAGGTCTTGACTTTGTAACTCCCGAGAATTTAGTTGTCTCGCTGCTTAAGGGGCACACGAATGCAGATATCCAGGCGATGCGAGTCAGTCTTTGGGCGATGCCCTTCAAGAGGGGGTATTTCATACGATCATGCTTCAAAGGCACTCGTTTCGTCTAGCTCATCTCTAGTGTCCAAAGGCGGTCGTCCAAAAAGAGGTATCGTCTCGTTATGTACAAATATAGGGTAGCTGTCTGAGGAGTATCGGCCCTTGATCAGCTGCCAGCCCATGTTTTACCTCTCCCTCTCATCTCCCGTGACCTCCACGTGGACTTGAGCAATAATAGCGTAATCACTCTATAGGCAGAGATATAGCAAAATACCTTGGTAGTCGTCGCCGGTTTGTTGTACTCCTGTTTTTTTTTTTCGGTCGTCGCACTTATTCAAACGTCCCGGAGTAACGCAATTATTCCAATGCCCCCCAAACACCGCGTCATCATTGTCGAATACTTCATTGGCCCTTATTAGCCTTCTCCTCCAGTCGAGCTTCCCTCGCGGCTCGAACGAGCGGCGATAAAGACGAGAGATCTACACAGGTTTTCATGAAGTCATGCTGTAGTCAAGTTTAGTTTCCTAAAGTCCTTGACAGAAATCTAAGAGGGGGGGAGACATACCCGAAGCAGATCGTGCGCGCTCGCTCTTTTCTCTGGGTCCACCTTCAAAGCAAAGTATAGAAAATCCCGGAATACAGGAGATAAATTATGTTCTTCCTTGATTTGCGGCGTGCCGTTGGTGGCAATTAGCCACAAAGCACGGAGAGGCGATTCGGTGAGATATGGTGGCTCTCCTTCGATCATCTCAATAGCCATGATACCCAGAGACCAGATATCAACTTTCCTTCCGTACTCCTTTCTAGTGACGACTTCAGGCGCCATCCAATACGGGGTGCCGACCATAGTGGTTCGTTTATTGTGCGCCTCGTTAATTTGAGCACAGAAACCGAAATCGGCTGCAGAAGAGGATTATCAGCAGGGTGTTGCCGGGTTTTAAAATTGGGGGTAGCCGACTTACTGAGCTTAATATTACCGTCTAAAGATAATAGGATGTTATCAGACTTTATGTCTCTGTGGATAACTCCTTTAGAGTGTAAATGCTGAAGGCCTTTCAATGTTTCCCTGCAGACTGAAGCAATCTGCCCTTCCGTCATTATATTAAAAGTAACCACATCGGTCAGACTGCCACCTTCCATGTACTCCATGATAACCCATAACTCGCCGCCACACAGGTAGCTGTCAATGAAGTTTACAATGTTCGGGTGTGAACTCTCTTTCATGACTAGAATCTCATTGATGATTAAGTCCTTCTTTGGTTGCTGTTCAAGATTCATCTGCTTAATAGCTACTAGTCGGTTCGATCCTCTTTCATGGCCGGTATAGACGCCTCCAGATGCGCCTTGACCAATCTTGGTGAAACCACGATAGAGCTCGCGAGGGTCTCCTTCGGAACAGATGCGTTTTAGAGCTGCTGCCACATCTATGCTGGTACTTTGCCGCGGTCGGTTACGGGGACGCGACTGCTGTACTGGAGGCCCTGCGCGTCCAGGGTGAGCTGCGCCGCTAGCACCATTAGCCTCCGGCGCGCGACCAATCTGGTGCTGCGAGCTCGAAGGCATCGGCTGCGTGGTAGGTTGCTTAGTACTTGCAGATCTACCAAGCTGCCCCTTCATAGCAGCCTGGGCTTGGGCCATGGCCTGTTCCTGCTGCTGCTGCATCAGTTGTTGCTGATACGCTGCCTGGATGGCAGGCGATGGTTGGCCGGCAGGCGTATAGGGTTGCGTTCCGTTTACTCGCGAGTTCGATCTCGATCTCGATCGATGCTCTTCGGGAAGCATGGGAACATTGTCCTTTGGCGGCGGAGCATGAGGGCTTGTCGAGTGGGCATCTTCACCGGCTTGTGCCATGCCAATGCCCGAGTCCTTGGTGGCATAGGGTAGTTGTTGAGCAGCTCGCGCCTGCAAAGAGACGGGGGGTTTCGGCGCGGGTCGGCTGGGTTGCAAGTTGGGATGGTCCTTGATGGAATGCAGCGCCGGACTCTTCCCGGGTACGGGTACCGGAGGGGGTGCGCGAGGGTTCTCGAAGGTGCCTTCATTATTCACGATTGGAAATCTCGGACTTGCTGGTGGACTGATCATAGGTGACATACCCGCAAAATTTGATGCATACATGCCGGGGGATGTTGCCATTCCACCAGAAGGGGTGCGCAGTTCAGGAGCCCTCACATCGTGGAATTTCTCCAGGACCTGATCTTCGTGCGGCTTTTCTGTAGTTTCTTTGTAGAATGTAACAATATCTGCAATCATCTGCGGGTTTTCCCTTCGAGCATTCTCTGGGATACCACTCTCGTTGATTAGGCGTTGCCATTCTTTCGGTAAACCCTGCGAGTCAAGTTAGTAATGGGAGGAACCAGTGGCTTACTCGACGAACGAGTCCAAACCGAGTCGAGACTAACCGTGAATTGGCCTGTAGAACTATCGTAACCGACATGGGTGACGTGAACTGGATTTTCGGGCGCAGAGATGACAGGCTTCTTTGGCGACCCCACTAAGGTGCTCATGAGGCCTGAAAAGCCCGACTTTTTCCGCAAGACGCCAGGACCCTTAAGTTCTTTGCCCTCATCCGAATATCGTTTCGGCGGGACGACTTGAGTTTCGTTGACGCGCGCGCCATGGGACTTCTCCGACATATTGGCGTCGAGGGCGGAGAAGCTAGCCGACTGTCGCAGGGGAGGACTCATTAGACGCGGGTCAGGACTCGAGTTTGACGGTGGGGGCGGTGCGGGACGAGTATGCGTAGAATATTGATAAGTAGGCGACTTGGTAGCCTCGAAGTGATTGAGGATGAAGTTTCCGTCGAAAGGTGCACCGATAAATTCCTCAGGCGTCTGGGAGGAGAGGGGTTGATGAAGATAGGAATCGGACAAACGCAGATCTCCTTGTTGTTTCGAGTACCCAGTACCAGTACCGGTACTAATACCAATGCCAATACCTATGCCAATGCCAGTGCCAGTGCCAGTGCCAGTACTGGTACCAGTGTCGGCCCCAAGCCCGGAACTGTCGACAGCGGCGGGGAATACGTTGCTGGAGGGCGACGGCGATGGCGAAGACGAGGCTAAGTGGTGATGATGAGAGGCCGACGGGAAGTTGAGTAAAGGCGAGGAATGAGTGGTGTAATTGTTGTTGTTGGAGGTGGGATGCGGATTACGGGGCGGTGCGGAGGAGTTTGACGCGTTGTTAATGCCCACGTTAGCAGCGTTAGCAACGTTGGACGTTGTAATAGTAGCGGGAGATCTGTGGGGAGCGCTTGGAGCTCGCCTCAGACTCGTGGAGCTCCGTTTGCTCTTGAGGGATTGGGCGTCAAAGCGACCATCAGCGGTGAGGGAGAAGCTGTGCCCGTGATGGTGAGATGGCGGCTTCTTAGTCAGTCTATTGCGGCGTTGTTGTTGTTGTTGCTGCTGCACATTAGTACTGTGGCTGTCCATCTCTACCTTAAAGGTAGGTACAAGTATGGGGGGGGAAAACAGAGTTTTAGTTTCCTGCTTATTTTTTTGGGGGGGAGGGGGGTAGCGATTTTTTTTAGTGACAATTAAAAGTGAAAACGGATGGGTCGAACGATGAAACCATGGCTGACAAGACTAGAGAAAACACCCGACCTTGATGTAAAGGATACAGGTTTAGGGAGGGGTGCGGCAGGTTTGCAGACGTTTTGTTTTTATTCCCTTCCACTTATCGCTCTTTTTTTAATTGATCCAAGTATGTATTTTTGGGTGGTTATCTTTAAGAGGTTTACTACCTACCAATCTATCCTATTCTTCTATTTCTAGCATGGGATAATCAGTTGGTTATTCCATTAATGGGCAAGGTCGGAACTAGGAAACTTGGGAACTAGTGAACTACCCGGGGGCGCGTGCGTAGTACATATAGTATCATGAGAAAGGTGCAATGGATTTGATCGAGGCTAGAGCGAGGAAGGAAAGAATTAGAAAAAAAATCTTGAAAGAGTTCGTCCGCCACAAGAACAAATATCAGTTATAGCCTTTTCCCTCCTTCCTACCTCAATTCGCTTCCCCATTCGCTCTTTTTTCAATAAAGGTGAGGTATCCACGAATCAACGGAAAGCACCGTCTAATAAAGAATACATCAAGCAGGTGTAAAATCAATCTGGGGGTCAAATGTCGCGATACATGTACCTTTAGTTTGGGGTAAAGATACGTACCTAAGGTATCTACTCTCGCACATGGCGAGTAAGGTGGGCTGCTAACGTGAGGGGGACAGTGCGGCAGTACGGAGACGCTAGCTTAAACTTTCCTTATAGCCGTTAATTGTCGAGTACTTACATACATGTATGTACTTACATAAAGGTAGGTACATGTATGTACGGTATAAGGAAATGCACACGAAGAGAGAAGTGTGCATAATCTCTTAATGCACAAATCGTTTTACCGTAACAATCTCATACACTCATGTTGTGAAATGTTACGGAGAATTTCCGTTACGCGAGTTGTGGCTTAGATTCGTCTTTTTAATGAAACCCCGTCCACGGTATTATGCATAAGCTTGATAGCATAATGATTTTTATGTCAGAGTCTTCACAGTTAATTATCACATATAATACTTTGCTATATAACTTCACTCATAACATTGGATATCACCTGGGAAGAGAGTACATGTATGCTCGCATCTTTTATCACAGTTCCTGCTTTTGCTCAGCAGTCACGGCGATTCTCAGAGCTTTAAATCTTCCTCGAGTTAGTTCCATGCTGGTAAAACATCCGAACCTCAACTGTTTAAACCATATACTGCGTACATCTTCCAATCGATTGCGTCCATTAGTCAATACGTCCTCATTCGTCACGCAACTTCCGAACTAGGCCGTCAATGTGCCAACCCGCCATCTTAACGCCACTGAAACATGCAATTATATCATTATGTTGAGACGGGTGTGACATTTGCCGTCCCACAAGCGAGAACGCTTCTATTGTACAATGGCCCCAACCACGTATATGTTCGAAGGCGCTGTTCAGCGTAATGCCACAATGCATCGAGCATGCCAGAAGGGCCATGATTTGTGTCACACCAGTTGCGGACTACTGTGCCATTCAACAAGAGATATTCGCTGCCGCCTAAGTGCAGAGTAACAGGAACATGCAGCGCGGTAAGGAGTAGGTATTCAACAAAAATCCGACGTCACTTGCAAAGGTAAAAATGAGAAATTGAACCTCGCAGCCTTCAACTTCTATGAGCTGTTGGAGGCTCTGGAGGATGATTCGCTTGCTCGTCCAGCATTTTCTTCCATCTGGCAATGCGAGGTACGCCTACCAAGGCCAAAATCGAGGCTCGAGACTGTGCTGCGATATCCGCTGCTTATTCCGAAAAGTAAAAGTTCACCATGTCGACAAGCAGCCTGGGGCAATAGAGAGGATTATTTAAAATGGTTTGATGTTAACTAGCACTCTCTTCATACGTTTTAGACGGACTCAGTGTTTCATCCATAAGCTCAGAGATCATGCTTGACGCGGTTTGATTCATGAGATAATGCTCGATCTCCTTGCTTAGTAATATTTCAATTGGCGAATTAGCAATTTGCTGATTATTTTTCCCCTTATGAAACCATGGAGAACCGAGAACTCTGGAAGGAAAGATAGGGGGGAGATAAGGAGAGGCGGCGCGCCGATAATTTCAATGATACGTAACATATGTACCCAGCCTTGAAATCCAGGTAAGAGAAAACATACATCTTCACTGCTGGGTTGCCTCGATAATATTAAATTTATTCGAGCTAAAAGAGATTCCGCCTACATGAAAGCTGACTCCCACGTATCTGAATCAGCCTCGACGAAAAGCATCGTCCTTATTAGTACGAAGCTAACGTAGTCGAAGCCCAAGTAATAGGGGCTCGGCACCGGGAGGGCTTGACAAAGCTCGGAGGTGAAGAGTACCGACTCCAACGGCACTGCACCATACGATTTGAGCCACCTGAGCATGCCTCCGAAAGCTGCAGTATCCTTTCAATCACCCAAAGCGAAGCCATCCTACCCGAGTTACAAGATAACGAACTAAACGTTTAGCTTTGGTCGTAACTTAACATCCAACTACCTAATGCGATGAAGTGTGCTCAGAGCCTAAACAATAATTATATATTAGAATTATAGAAAATAAAGACTTAAGAGGCGACCCAATGGATACAGTACATGGAGAGGTTAACTTCGTCCAGCTAGGGCCAAACGTCGTTTATCTCGTGGCTGGTTAGACTTTGGTTTGGGTTTAGCAATGGGTCCTAACAACTCGAGTCTCTAGTGATTTCTGACTCGTCCATTGTAGCATCCTGGACATCTTTCCATTGGAAAGAATAGCCCCCTCATCCCGGTCAGCATCAAAAAATGCCTAGCGAGAAAAATGTACGTTGTACCGTTTCAAACCTGATTCGCTGTTTTTAGGGCTTTCCAATGTGACCGATGACTGTTGAAGCAAAGGTGGGCCTAGGATCTCTAGGTACTTAAAGGAGAAAAGCCTGCGCTGATGGACTAGGAATCGGGAATATTACGTCGGCCTTCCCACCTACAGGCAATGCGATCGGACTCACATTTATAATGTCGCGCGCGGCATCGGTCGCAGCTAGTTTGGGTAGATAAGGTTTATGCCGTTTCAAAGTCTGAGGATGCCGATAGTCTCTGACGGGGTTAACGGACGTCCTTGACATTATTACTATGCCTATTATTGGAAACGCAGAATATATATTATTTACACTTAACTCTTATACGAAACTGCTCATAAAAGAATCATACTTCTGCACACTCTTACGGGTAACTAAATTGAAACCGAATACATTGGCACCTTAGTTATATACATATGAGCTATGGAGTGCTCCAGAACGCGTATCTAGAGCCGCATACGCGGTTAACGTAGCATCTTATGAGCTGAATACGCATCTGTTTGCCGTCTTGCGGGGTGAGCCTATTGACTGCATGGGATCTGGAGTCGTAGGTAAATCATAAAGCTGCCATACATACCACTTGTGCCTATATTTACTAATAAATACGGTATTTCAGCATGTTTTTACTATCGCTGCCACAATGCCCATGATGAAGATATTGCGTAGTATCGGTGTGTTGGCTGACTATGTAGCGCTTCCCGCACATAAGGTCGTTGTGAAGCTTAGGGGTCTGAGCAAGTCCACGGCAACCGGGCTTCTAGACAGACGAGCCTTGTACTATCGTGTGCTATCGACTCTCACGGGGGCGACAGTGTTTTGGTCAACGGCGGCCGTGGCGATGTAGACTCTCTTTTGATCCAAGCTCTCCACGGCACGGGCGTCCACCTCACAGGTATCTACCTAGACAAGAATGAGGCCCTGGTCCGAAGATAAGGTGCTGAAGCAGTGCGTTTCGTCAGGATATCGGAAACCTGAAGAAATAAATATACCTTGACATCGAAGCAGGACCTCTTGGGAATTTCAAGCTCAACCACTCGTGGACTGTCATGCTCGGAGGAACACCGGGCGGTTATAGAAACGTCTTTAATACACGAAGCGTGTTTTCGGGTAGAGAGATTGTATGCTACTTCAAACAAGGTTTGGACTCCCGCTGCCGTGGAATTCGAAATGGGCGATGCTGTGCAGGTAAACTCACTTGAAGATGAGATCGATTAAAACTACTAATCATCATAAAGGCCATCGAAAAGCTAGCAACAAGAGTGCCGTAAGAAAGATTATTAAAGCCGTCCTATCCGTAGACTTCAATATTGCTTAGATCCGTTTTATCTGCATAACTAGGTATTCATAAAAAAGAAAGGGCTTACTCTTGCCCGCTCGGTGCACCGTGTAACCCTATCTAATAACATTGAAGGAACGTGAAGGACGAAATTCTTCTTACGAAACGAGCTACCTTATTGTACGCTCAGCAAGCCAGGATTTGTTGATTAATATTAACAATCTATTAGCCTTTACGTCTCAAGTGAAAACTACCCAAGGTTTAGCTAGCTGTCGTTATGCGGGTTTCTTTTGAAGCTAAATCTTTCAATTCCTCGTTAGTCCTTCTTGTTTTGACCTTTCTTTTTGATCTTTCTTTATTCCTTGTTTTACTCTTCCCGGCTCTCTGGAACCGGGTCTTCATTGTCGTGATAGTAGTCTGTGGTGGTAAATCTTTGCAAGACATTCCATTATACACTCCCCAGACCCCACTAATCCACAGTTTACGAATGTCAAAGCGCTTGAGGACTTGCCACCCCTGCATCTGGCCACGATGTCCGGTCCATCAAATCCAATGCTCTCATAGGTATCAAAGCAAACATCGCATGGTTCTCTAAATTTGCTGTAAAATAGTGAGGGTCATTAACAAAAGGAGCTCATAGTGTCGCGAGTTGTCTCGCCCGTTACTAGTCCTATGTGGCGTGCCTATAGTCTATATTAGAGAGGCACTTTGACTGCGAGACCTTCATCGAAGACGTTATGTTATCCCTCTTCATATTCGACGGAATCAACTTTTCTCTCTCATACAGGCGTCCCTAGGCTTCATTGATCTGTGGGCTTGTTCTAGTATGATTAATATAGTCTAAAATGCGAAACTTTCCGCGGTCACTCAATAATCGAGCCCTTGGCTTTAGGTACCTCAGGTTCGACTGGATTCGTATCGAAGTCTTTCATATTCAAATGTTAGGAGGGAGATTCGTTGGATACCTGTCAATCAGAATTAATATAGTGGTGGGTGGCTTGTTCAGGTCTTGTGGCTTGAATTCTATGGAGACATGGCAGCCATCCCATGGTTGGAAGGCGCCACAGTTTTGGGGGTTCAAGGCTGAATCATCCAGGAGAGAGGCAATGTGGGCAAGTGGGGCTATGGAGCGGGGACTCGCATTGAGTTCGCTGGACCTTTTTATTTTATTTTCCTACTGATGTACTCCACAGTACAAATATGTGTGCAACTATACCTCAAACACAGAACATGCTTGTACCTAATTAGTATGCAGTCTTACTCGGAAGAGCCTTCCACCACCTGGCAGTGGCTTCGGATCAATAAAAGTAGAAAAGTGCAATTGTTGGCCAAGATACAGTAAACTTCCACCTCACCCTTTTACGTCGTGTCCATAGCATCACCTTATACCAAACCTCGCCATTCCGCCTTTTGACGAATATTTTGTCATTCGTAGCTCTCAGGCGGATTCTTCCTCTCTCACCTGAAGCTATTTCTTTTCCTAGTACACACCTCCGTCGAAGTCCAGAACGTCAATACTTCTAATTGTGCATCATGTTCTAGTTTTCTCTATTCCACCACCAACTCTATCATCCTCTCGTCGTCTACTGTCCCGGTACTACTATCTACGTGTGATCCTCTCAATTGGCATTGCCATCGTCTAATTTCCTGAAGCGTTCCTCCTCTTGGCTGTCGAATCTTCAGTTCCACAAGTCCCCTAGCTATATAGATAGTGAGGATATCCGTCTCATTTTCCATCACATATTTTCCACAGTCACGCCGCGCAATTTACCGGTTCATATTGCGTGACTAACCAACTACAATCAGCTTCCAAGATCTATATATTAAATAGCGAGCATCGATCCCCACCTCCCATTTGACTTTGTTCGTCAAGTTCCCGTCTATTAGCATACGAAAATGGCATCCGAGATCAACAATGCGGAAAGCTCTGCTGCAGCAAGACTCCTCCAAAAACATGCCGAAAACCCTCTTCATGCTACCGTCGAGGAAGTCCCTGATGAGGAGTTGAAGTCGCCCTCAACCGCCGATGCCCCTGGAAAGTCTTCATCGGCTCCGACTGTGTCCACCAAAGCAGCCGGAAAGCAGCCTGCGAAAGACTCCGCCCCTCTTGACACCCAGTCGCATGAAGCTTTCCCCGAGCTTGGTGCCCCTAAGACGACAGCTGCCTCCAAGTCGAATATCTCCCCGATCTGGGGTGGTGCAAATGGGAAGGCGAACGGTACATCATGGTCGGCCAATGGAACCCCTCGAACTTCCACTCCGGCATCAGGTGTTTCTACTCCGACTGGAGTACCCCCGTCCATGTCGATTCCTGGCCGCAACGTCGAGACCCTCCTTCTGGAAGCACAGCACGTTTTGCCCCGCACCCAGCTTAAGCGTCCCCTACAAGATATTCTGAAGGATATCAACCGTAAGTCTCGTGCTGTGATCACATTAGCCCCAGCTCCAAGTGGCCACTTCAAGTTCGAAGCGACCGGGCCACAGGACAAGGCGCAACAGGCTCTCCGAGATTTGGTCCAACAGATCGGGACAAAGGCAAGTGGCATTTGAATCACCTAGTCAACACTAATATAATAGCTAACATATTTCTCGCAAGACTTCTATTAAAGTTCCAATCCCGCTATCGACTAGGGCACACATAATCGGCAAACAAGGAGCCACCATCAAGTCGATCCAGGAAAAATCCGGTGCTAGGATCCAGTTGCCAAAGGTTGACGACAGCGCTGGCAACCTGGAAGACGACGAGGATGCCACTATCGATGTTCTAATCGAAGGTAACCCACTTTCGGTGGCTCTGGCTCGCGACCACATCAATAAAATCGCCGGAGAACGATCTTCGAATGTCAATACGAAACTAAAGTCTATCCCAACAGAATTTTATCCATTCATTGCCGGTCCTAATAACAGTCTCGCTGCGGCTTTAGAAGCTGAGCATGGGGTCCAAGTTCGTGTGCCCCCTCACCAGCCCTGGTCTCATTCAGTTCCGCAAATCCCAGCAGCAGGGCAGAGACCGACCTTTGCCCCCCCTACCAATGACAACTATATTCAGCTCGCCGGTGATCGTGCAGCAGTTCAAGCCGCGCGGGCCGCTATAGAGCGTCAGGTGCAGGAACTTCAGAACCAGCTCCTCCTAGACCAGGTGGAGATTCGTCAGGGTACACATCAATTTATCATTGGCGATCGGGGTATTCCTACAGAGGATTTCTTTGCCGATACCAACTGCGTTGTTGTTCTGCCTAGCTCACCTGGTGTCGACACCGTCACGATTATTGGGCGCGCCGATGATGTGAATGCCGGACTGGAAAAGGCTATGGATCTGGCCACACAGGTGCACACGTCCGTTTTTGATGTTGCAAAACACCACAATCACGCTTCAGGTGGCGCCTCGGCATATTCGCGGGATGTCTCACGCTACCTCCGTCAAAGGAAAGAGATCGAGCGGCTAGAGAAACTCTACCAAATCCATATCAACACGCCTTTCTCAGAGGGCATAGTCAGCCCGTGGGAGTTATACGCGAGAGAGGGCAAGAACGCGCTTAAAGCGCAGAGGGAAATGAGCTCCATCATAAACAGCCACCCTCCTTCTCGATTCGCTACTGTTCCAGTTGACCCATTCTTCCACTCTTACCTCAGAAGCGACATCAGGCCCAAAGTTCAGAATGAGTTTGGTGTCAACCTGATCGTGCCCGATACAGCGGAGGCTGATCTCCCGGTGCTTCTGGTGTATGAAGGCGAAGCTGCCCCCAGTGATACTTACCAAGTCCCCCAGAAGGTTCCTACTGCCTCTGAGCTTGAACAGTTCCGGCGCGGCTTATCTGAAGCTCGGAAACATATCCTTGAACTCATAAACAAGCAGGAACAGATCACAACCGTCACCCTAGAAGTACCTGTTAAGTATGTGTTTTCCCCAGATGTGTGTCGATGCTTAAAATACGTACTAAGAACTACTCTAGATTCCAGGATAAGCTTAGGAAGTTCATCAAAAAGGAGCAGGATGCTACAACCCGTGCCGCTGGTGATATCCCTGTTCGGGTTAGTGTAAAGGGCACCACAGTCACTATGCGAGGACCTACATCTAGTGTAGAATCACTGTCCAAGAGGGCCGCAGCGTTCGTTGAGCAAGAAAAGGAAGACGAAAAGGAGCGCGGCTTCACATTGAAGTTCGATTTCCCACAGAGATTCGCCAATCATCTCATTGGCAAAGGCGGTAGTCGCATTAACGAACTGCGTGAGAAGTTCGACGTGGATATCCAGGTCCAGAATGGAGAAGTTGAGCTGAAGGGACCTAAGGCGAAGGCGGAACGCGCAAAGGCCCATATCACGTCTCTTGCTCGCCAGTGGGCGGACGAGACGACGCACACCTTAAAGATTGAACCCAAGTACCATCGGGAGTTAATCGGTGCCCAAGGCAGTCAGATCCATCGCCTACAAAATCGATACAACGTTCATATCAACTTTCCTAAAACTGCCAAGTCCGGCAAGGACGATGAATCCGTTGCAGATGTGGCAAGCGAGGCTGGAAAGCCTCGACGGCAGCAAGGCCCTGACGAAGTTACCATCAGAGGTCCAAAGAAAGGTGCAGATGAGGCTCGCGATGAGATCTTTTCCCTTTACCAGTATCTTAAGGACAACTCATTCACTGCTACTGTAACTGTTCAGCAAAAGCAACTTCCTTCCCTGATTGGTTCTGGTGGCGTTGGTATGGATGAGCTTCGCCAAACCACAGGGGCAAAGATCGATATTCCCAATGAGCGTAACGACGCCGAAGATGCCACGGTGGAGATCCAGATCAAGGGTACCAAAGCACAAGTTGCAGCAGCTAAGAAGATCATTGAAGAGAAGAGAGCTGTATTCGATGAAACGGTCACGAAGACGATAGAAGTCGATAGAAAGTGGCATAGGAACTTGATTGGTCCAGGGGGTACGTGTTCTTCTCACAATAAATTCACCTGGTCACCATTCTAACTATCGATAGGTTCAACTCTGCGCGACATCGTGATTAAAGCAGGCGGCCCTGAGGACAGAAAGCTTCAGGCTCGAACCATTCAGTTCCCTAAACAAGATGCTGACGGAAATACCATCAAGATTGAGGGACGACAGGATGTTGTCGACAAGATCATTGCTAGCATCAAAGCTCTGGTATCGGAGCGTGAGAGCCAAGTCACGGAGACCGTCGAAGTACCGGTCGAGAAACACCGATCATTGATTGGGCGGGGTGGCGAAACAAAACGACAGCTCGAGTCGCAATTCAATGTCTCGATTGATATTCCGCGGCAAGGGAGCGGTTTGACTGGCGTGAAGCTGGTTGGGCAGCCTGCTGACGTCGAGAAGGCGAAGGATCATATATCGTCATTAATTAAAGAACAGCAAGGCGAGACGATCCAGATTCCGCGAAAGTACCATCATGCTATTTCCGACAACGGCCAGTTCTTCCGCAGACTTAGAAACGAACATAAAGTCACTGTGGATCACGCTGGCCATGCTGTCCCGCCAAAGGCCAAGCCCGCGTCTACACGGGCTAATACCGGTTCCCTTCCTCTGATTACAGATGATGCAGAGTCCGCTACGGCTGCTCATTCCTGGACCACTATCGACACCGCTTCCTCTGAGGATGGTGACATCCCGTGGGTACTAAAGGGAAACCAGGATAACATTGAAAAGGCGAAGAAGGCAATCGCGGCAGCACTTGAACAAGCCCAGAAAAACAACACCATCGGCTACCTTATTTTACCAGACCCGTCCACATACCGTCATGTTATTGGCCAAGGCGGTTCGAAAGTTAATTCGATTCGTAAGCAGAGTGGATGTAAGATCAATGTCCCACGTGACCAAGCCAGGGACGAGGCTATAGAGATCTTGGGCTCCAAGGAGGGCGTTGAAAAGGCCAAGGAACTCATCCTCCAGGCCGTACGTGAAGGACAGGCTGGAAAGCGAGATTAGAAGTCTATGCATGGTAGCCTAGTGGCTTCTACTTGGGGCTGATGCTGGAGGGTTCCATTGGGTGCGGTAGAGGAGCTCGAAAGAGGTGATGATGGGGTGGGTCATTTGTAGAACAGTAACCAAAAAGCGGACAAGCAGGCATACATAAAATTGGTATGATTTACTAATAACCTCCAAGGCAAACCAAGCCTGCTCAGCCTCGTGACTTGATTTTAGAAAACACGCATGTGATTGATCTATTAGAAGACAAATTCATGTTCATTAATATCAGACTCAGTATTGCGTCATGGTCTACGTAACAGTGAATATCTGAGTCCGTAGTTGGCAACGACGCTTTGCCTTTATTCCAACACAAAAAGTGTGAGAAGATCTTTGGAGAATTCCATGCCGCCCTTCATTCCGATATACCGACTTTAAAACGCCTGGGTATTATTCCTACATGTGAGAGGGGTCGACTTCCGAGTCGATCCGAGCCTCAACCCTGATTGAACCATGTTCCTCTCCTATTCATCCTGTACCAGTTGCAAAAGTGAAGTGATGTAGTCGGCCTAGTCAGCTGTTAATAAGGAGAACATCATATTACTTGTAACCGGACAATAGAAGAATGGTGAAAAGGGTAAAGGGGATGGGAATGGGGATAGAAAGGAGGTATGAAACTCACCAGAGCCTTATTCTCTGTCATGACCTCGAACAGGCGGGCCATGACGGGGCGGAACAGCTTCTCATTCCACCCGCCACCCTCACCGCCCATCTCGTGCTTCTTGAGTAGCTGCTCCTCCGACTCCGTCTTGACCACGTTCCGCGCGATGTTGCGCAGCACTAGCACAGCGCTCAGCGGGATGCCAGCCGCCTGCTCGATCTTGGGATTTCGCTCGTCCCTTGTGACAATAGTCTGCTCCCAGGTAAGGCTGATAGTCTTAGCCGGGGTGACATAGGCCCTTCGCTGTCGCTTTATTGCTGTATCTAATCCTTCACTAAGCTTGCGCTTATGTGCCGAAGGGAAGTGGGTCTTCAAGTGACGGGCAAGTTTCGATAATTGCGTCTGAGTGGGTTTCGGATACTTGGTACAGTCCTCCCAGTCACAAGACGCATTGATCTCTCTCTCCTGAACCTTGCCGCCTTCGCTAAGAGTGACGCCTAGGTGGGCCGTCAAGACATGATGCCACATCTTCTCCCCGCCCAGGAAGAACTGGCCGCACTTCTTGGAGTATGGTCCCTTGGGTATCATCCATCGACAGGTTGAGTACTCTTCTTTTGTCTCAGGGTGGATTGGTAACGTTCGTGCACGGATGCCTTCTATTATAAATAAATCCGTTTGGTCGGGACGTTGACGCCTGATGATCTGGGCTCGGGCATTGACAAACACATGGCTGACATTCCTAATAAAATCCGCAGCATTGAGTATGTTCCTAGAAGCGCTAGCTAAGCCGCCGAAAGAGCTTTGGTATGCCTGCCATATGGCGATCTGTGTGATATGAGACTCGGCGTCTTCCTCAAACAGACTCTGAAGCCAGTGGTAGCATCTCTGAGGCTCCTCGGTGTGCGTCAATTTCTCCTGGAGATCCGGGGGTAAGGGTGCTACTTCTTCCAAGGCTGGCGCTTTTCGTTCCGGTTCGAGGACTCTGTCCTCTTTCACTCGCTTAGCACCGTGAGCTAGTAGTCTGACGAGGTGCGGTACGACATGCTCCATGTTGACAGCCTTGAGAAGAGATTCAACATTAGCTACTACAGCCGTGTATTGATAGAGGAAGTCTAGACACGCGTCCATTAGCTCCTCATCATTGAGCAGGAGCCAGTTCATGATATTCTGCAGGACTACAGCGGGTACATTCTGCATCTTGTTTGTTGCATCAAGATTCATTGATATTCGACTGATGGCACGGAGAGAGGTCAGAATAGTGCCTCGATCCGTCGAGTCTAGCTGGGATAGCAGTGTCCGGTATAACGGATCACCAGAATCGAGTACGAGCCAAGGCGTGAGCTGCTCGGCAATGTCCAGAGCAAAATGCTTGATCTCCACTAGCATCTCGAGGTTTGGTAGGTGAAGGATGATGCACAGTAAGTCCTTCAGGGGATATACATCCGCCATGTAGATGGCGTTTTCCACCAACATGACCATATTCCGAATTGTTAGAACGGCCTCAGTGATCCGTAGGAGCCGGTCACTGAATTCTGCGGACTGCATATGGTCCAGGACCGGTTTTGGTGAAAGCATGGCGATTCGCTCAAGAATGTCGCTTGTCCCGTTGAGTCCATCTAGAACAGCAATATCCGAGTTCTCTGGGTCGTTGAAGTAGGCAATCTGCCAGTCGACGTCGTAGAAGAGGCTACTAATCTCAAGCGCCTTCTCGATAAGACCCTCAGCTAGACCAAGGAAAGATTCGAACTTGTACTTATCTCCACGTTCGAACGAAATCTTGACGAGGTGGTTGAGTGCGAATGATTGCTCTGCAGGGATCTCTGAGCGCAGGGCTTGAAGACAGCGCATGTAGATGTTGGGTCCTTCAAGACCAATGCCCGGGATGGCTGGACGAATCGGCAGTTGGATGTTCGGGCCAGCAGCGATGCGCAGTTGGCGTTGCCGTTTAGCAAACTCGGGGTTGTTTCCCGGGGTGCTTACGGGTCGGAGAGGGACAGATATAGGAGGGCGCGGCTCGTACATCTCTGCCAACCGCGAACCTGTCTCGGGATTTGTAGGGGTAAAGGTGCTCGAGGCACCACGGAGAGCTGCTTGCTGGGCCTGTATTAGGTGAAGAGGGTTATTCGGATTGTGGTGTTGAGGAAGGTGATGATTCGGGTGCTGGGGGTGAGGAGCGTTAGAGTTGTGGGCTGTATTAGTAGCTGCGGTTGGTGTGCCGTGATGCGATGAAGTCTGTCTGGGTTGACGGCTCGGTCCTGTCTCGGGTTGGAAAGGGACTCGTTGGGGGGGAGCTTCGCGAAGACGGCCAGAAGCTCTGTTTCCCGAAACTGGAGTGCCCTCGCCCGGGCGATCATCTCGAGTGGGCGTTTCTACACCAGAGCGGCTGGAAGACGATAACTTGAAATTCTCGACGGTACGAGTAAGAACAGGACCGAGTTTACTGGCACATGATTGCTGTTCTAGAATCTCCTTGGGCGGAGGCTCTTTACCATACTGATCTTGTATCCAGTAGGCCGCGAGATAGCGGTAGAAATCCTGCTTCAATTGAAAGGAGAGCTGGCCAATACCCTTGTTATCGACGTGGTGCATTCCTAGCTCGGCAGCAAGCGCACCCCATGACTTTTGGACCTTGTTCAGTTCGTCGTAGCCTCCCTTCGCAATAACAGCTTTATAAAGCTTGAGCAGGTCGACATTTACATGGCCATGCATGGTAGGTAATCGAGGTTCGGGCTCGAAAGACGTGCCGCGTTTCTCGTGGAAAGCGGTGAGCTTCTGGATGAACTCGGCGTATTCAGGCGTGCGATCAATCTCGTGGATGTAGACATCCTTGTTGCCGGGACCGCGATTCGGGGCCATCTTGGATGTGGTGTAGATTAATGCCGTCGTATATCGTGATATGTCTCGTTAAAGGGGCGGCAATAAATCGCGATGACTTAACTTGTAAGCCAAAGCATTGGCCGCAGGCTTTGCTTGCTTGCTTGCTCGCTTGCTCGCTTAGTCGCCCGATTGATGGATACCGATATGGTTTGCTGACAACGAAATGATGATAAAGGTAGGCCGACTGGGTAAGCGACCAGGTAAAGACTAAGTATTTTGGGTTGAACACACGTTCGCGGGCCTTAATCGCGTGTCAATTTGGGAACTTGACGTTGGGGCGACAAGCAGTACTAGAGAAATGCAGCGATGCGCAAGTAGACACATTCGTTGTTGGTCGCGAGCTGCTAACGGCAGAGTCGCGAAAATGGAAGTGATGGGGGAGTTCAAAGTCGTGTTGACCCAGAAAAAAAAATAGGCGTGGTCTGTGCAGCCTTAAGGTTAGCAGCTGCTTCGTGCGTACATGTAGGTACCTACAGCTCACATATAAGGTAGCTGCGGTGGGTTGGTGGGTCGGTAGGTACCTACTATGTACGGTAAGGCAGGTGGATGGGTCAGATGGGGCGCATCTATACTTGGTATATGCATGTTAATAAAGCTGAAGCTGATAATAGCATACCTGCATTAGGTAAAGTACGTACATGAGGGCATAGTAGGAAAACATACTCTCTTCCTCTCTTCCCAATACTCAACCGACAACTTATCCTCTATTCTCATGCATCAAATATCTATCTACCTACCTTATCTTACGAACGACTCGCAAATTTAGTATTCATCTTTTCATGCCCTATTCATGCTAGACAAGCAATCAAGATGATATGGTCATAATGCGCTAAGGGTTGTCTCTTCAGATACGGATGGCAGAGGCATAGCCGACCGAATCATCATGGTAACTTCGTCGCCTAGACTTCTACCTACCTTTCATTACCTACACAGTAGATAGTATTTTCCCTTTACTTTAATCACATTCATGTTACATTTTATATCATTTTATAATGCAGCAACCCACATTTCCCAGGCTCCCAACAACACCGGGTCAAGGACCGGGCCAAGGGCCGCCACATCCACCCTCCGAATTATATAGGCCGCAACTGAATGGGTACTCTCAACACCTTGAACCACATCCGGCAGCACATGGATATATTCCTCGGCAAATTTCGCGTCAGGAACACCACCGGCAAGTCTCAGAAAGCCCTCACGCCGTGCCCTTGCGAATGCAACTTGCCACTATGAATAAGACCGAGACTCACCCAATGCCTATTCCCTCTCTACATCTATCAACGGATCGACCTTACTCGGTCCCTACTTACCTCAATTACCGTACAACAAGTGATAACGGTGCAAGCTTTGCCCAACCTCCCAGACCAGCCTCGACGTCAGAGGTAGATGGCATTAGCAGACTGGTTCCGTTTCGTCCAATCTTATTCCCACAGCATAGAATAACTCAGAAGGTCGATAATGATTCCCTAACCTCACACAGAATTAGCTCAGTAGACGGGGCGCGACCCATGAAGATACCCATGATCCCACGCGCGGTTGCAAAGCGTGGCCCCAAGACGCTGTCTAACAATAGCTCGAGTCAGGCTGGACGAGCAGGGCTCAGCCCAGCTCTGTTATCTCCTGAGCAAAATTTGAGCGGGAGAGCAGGAGGTCAGAAGCGAGCCACTGAACTGACGGCCATGAAATATTTCCCTTCAAAGAGGATCAACATCAACGTGACTCTGACCCAATCACAGACCACCCTCACCCCTGAGGCACACCCGCCAATGTATCCTTATACACGAGATGGTCACGTTGAAAAGAACCATTTCGCAGAGGGTAACGCCATCGAAAAGGAAACCAGAAAGGCCCTTGAAGAAGCCGACGATAATTCAACAGAAAGTTCCGATAGCGAGTGCGAAGTTACTGAAGCGTTGCTAACGTCAAAGAGATTAGGACAGGGCAGGCCAGCTAGTGCTGCCAAATTTGACCAGGATGGTAATGTCGAGATTAGTTCGATTGAAGCTCTTAGAGACTCAGTCAAGAAGGCAGTGGGGGACCCCATTCCGAAAATTAGTAACATCGCAAATGTTATTCCTAGGAGTCCTAATGCAATATCCGAAACATTAGATGGGAAACGCCAAACCCATGGCAGAGCCTGGACTCAGTGCGATCCAGATCTCGATGCTGTGCTTAGTACAACCCCGCGACAACCCGAGGGAGAAGTCCTCAAGGATCGCCATCTGCCAACACCGGGTGTCGGCGGCATTGCTAGTGCTCGAGACTCGATGGAAAGAAAAATCAACGATGAGACACTTGTGTCCCGGCTTTCAAGAGTCGATGAAGTGATAAACGTTCAAAAGGAAAAAGGAATGGACGGGTTCATCATGGCAAGACTCGGTTCCGGAGATCCTAACTTACTAGAAACTCTTACGAATGAGATACTGTTAGGCCTAGTCGCACGCGACGAAAAACTTCTGGGACAAGTGGTCGGAATCATGTAGGCGCCTTGAAGATCAAGGGAGCAGAACATACTGAAGCGTCGAGATACACGGGATGCATATATTTAGGTATGGACTATGTCTACCGTCATTTGCTAAATCACTTTTGCTTCCGTACTATAGCTAGATGGATACCTTAGGAAATAGAGCTAAGACGAGACGAAACAGAGGTTACTCGCAGGCTTATGAGATAGAGATATTAAATTTAAGTGCCTACCTACCAGGTAATACATGGCGCATACGGTGATGCTCCGCATAAATTATGCCACAAATACAAGTCTACCATGCATCAAACAGGCCGGCGGTATAGTGTTATGGTCGACTTGCAATGGTAGATTGATTCCAGTCTCCGTTTATTCGCATCAATAATTGGAATTCCATTACTTATGCCCGACTAAGGGTATTGTCTTAATTTTATACGCCCGTGTGATGCAACCTACCAGACCTATTCACAACCCTACTAAACGCCCTGTCTGTATGCAATATCGCCGTGCGCATCCAGCCATCATTCCCTTTATACCACCTTGATCCCTTATGCGCCTATTGGTGTTCACATAAAGTCATCATCCTCAGTCTCATCCTCGTCAGGTACAAGACTCATCTTACCCGTCTCATCCACGACCGTCAGCGCCAAGAGACCGTTGACGAGCTCCTCCCCGCGACTCTGATTCTCCTCTAGTCTGCTCCTCAAACTCGCGCCCATGTCACCTACCACCTCGCCGACTTCTCCAGCAGGCGCGCTTGAACTCCGCACTTGCACTCTAACCTCACCAGGAATGCCGTCGATTCTAACGCTCTGCGTTACGCCGCCGCTGCCCGCCGGCGGACGCGCCACTGGTTGCCCCTGATTCGCGCTGACGAGATTCTGTAGGAACGCCGAGGCATCCGGGCAGCCGTCCATGAGCCACTTGAGGCAGAGTTGTGTGCGCTCGCGGCAGAAGCGATTGTTGTCGTCGTACAAGCAGCAATTTAGGAGGGCCACGATGCCGTTGTGCTGGAGGATTTGAAGCTGCACCGTCGGGTTGCCGGGCGAGGATTGGCCGGGCGGCGGTTGTAGGAGAGCGGCAAGGATAGACAAAACCTGGCCTTTGATACCGGACCACGGGAATTCGTGTGGCGGGTCCGAGATGGGGGGTGGAGGAGGGGGTGGCGGGGGCGGGTTGTTAGATGAAGACGCATGAGGAGTCGAAGTGGTTGTAGAAGGTGTAGTGGGTTCGTGTCGCCGGGTTCCTGGGAAGGGAGCCTTCTCAACCCCGACATCAAGACCTTCAAGTAGCTTGAGGAGCTCATATACTGCCTCATAGTCGATTAGATGTTGACGGAGGGGGAATATATCTGCAACGGTATAGAGGAAGTCAAGGTACTGTACTAAACCATCCTTGGCCCGCTCCAAATCCCAGTTGTCGACCGGAAAGTCTGCGGGATCCAGTCGGCCTTTACGAACCTCACCTTGAATCTGCATCAAGGCCACGCACTCCGGGACGATACGGCTTCGGAAGAGGCCGTACAAATAGTTCAACATCTTTCCAAGGCGAACGTCCTCACTGGCGAGAATTTTCTCTACGTCTTCTGTTTCCGTTTGTGAATCGGGAAAAGGATTGTAGTCTTTTGGCGGCGCAAGAGCCGTGCGGAAAAGGAAGGTAATGAGTCGGAGAAGAACCGTTTGCGCCGGTGATATAATGTCCTTAGGGCTTCGAAGAGCCATCCATGCGTAGGGTATGAGAGAGTTCTCGTGGATCGCCTGCACGATCTGACTACTAATCTGAAATATCAGAGACTGCTCGTCCTTCTCCCAGACAGCGATGAAAACAAGCATTTCCCTCAAAAGGTTCCTACCACAGTCTGTGGCAAGGAAGATACGACAACGGGTTTGTTGCAAGTTCTCGCCGAATCGAGTCAAGCCAGAACCGGCCGAGTCCAATATACACGACTTAACAATCATGTGAAGGGCCTCGATCTGCTTAGGATCGAGGATGTTCGGGACCTCGGTAAGGAGCCCGGTCATTGGTCCCTCGCCATATGAATCGTCGTCGTCAGCTTCCTCCTCGTACTCATCGTACTCTGGAGCAAAATTCTGGGTAGCCTGAGACGCCTGACCCTGCCATTCAGGACTATGCCCACCATCTACGGGATGTTCGAGGGTATCCCCAGGTTCCTCCTGGGGCTCCGCCGTAGCATAGCGTTGCATGAGGTTAGCCTCGCACTCCTTGATTCGCTGAGGCACCGAGTCAATAGTGGAGTACATTGTTAGATTCCAGTCGTTCGAGTTTGGGATACGTGCGCCGTACCACCACTTGTCGAGTTCGTGAGATACACGGCCATATGCCCTATCTTGCTCGAATTTATCCGTCTCCTCTGGATTCCATGTTGAGACGACCTCAGAAGCCTCATCGTACACGTCAGGCTGCCAAGCCCAGGTTTCGGGTGGGGTGTAGTTCCAGGCAAGGATATTCTCGTCATGAGGTAGCCACTGATCCTTCTTCTCGGTACTCTGCGCATCGAAATATTCCTTGCATATACTGACAGCAGCGTCACACATACGCGATGATCTCTTAAGCCAATTGGATATTTCGTCTCGGAGTTGAACACTTCTAGGAGCTGGGTAATCTAGTACTGACTCATGTCGATCTTCTGGACCCGGATTGCTGTCGGCGTCTGGTGATTCAATTAATACCTTGTACCAAAATAACATTTTATTGCGATCGTTTTTGGTCATCCAGTTGTGCGCCTGCTGCAGGGACGTCACCAGGACCTTCTTGCCTGCGGAAAGTTAGTATAGACATCACAGAAACGAATTACTAGCTGGGCTCACAGAGTTCGGTAATTTCATTCAACTTGGCCCTCGATGCCTCGTCTTCAGGCATTTCACCATCGATCCCCTTACTGGTTACATTGACGCAAAGGCATATCGCCTCGTACACCTCGTGGTCGAAGTGAATAGCTGCGGACAAGTCTTGGGGAACCTCTGGATTAGTGGTGACAAGGAGGTTACGAGCAATGTGCATGAGCTTATTAAGCATCTGCAATGCCTCCTTTAGAGGCGCGTAATTCTTGATAATCAGAGCGGTAACCTCGGGAGTGGTGATGTCGAGGAACCTAGTTTGCACGAAAGGCTCTGATCGTACACCAAGAGATTTCTCGTTGAGGTCGCATATTGCAGCGCATACAGCTCGGCGTAACCATATCCATACTCGCACGTTCCTCGATAGGACCTCCCTACCATCGTAGTATTAGCAGACGTTACAGGGGGGCTAGGTTAAAATTCACTCACCTCACATCCTTGAAAGTGTGCGTCTTTTCGAGGGTTTTTGAGACGATGCTAGTAGCCTTAGCGATAGATTGAGGACCTAAAACGGGTGATTGGTTGTAGTGACCCTCGAGGCATATGAGAGCCGCTGAGAAGATGCGCTCCTCGATGGAGTCGTTCTTCCACATCTTAGCCGAATCAGGATCTACCTGATTGGTCGATCTAGGAGGAGACGATGCCATGGCAACTTTGCTCGTACGCCTAGTAAAGAAGCGACTATAAAAGGGCTTCCACGACGAACGTCTTTAAACCCATGCATACATGTCAAGGCAAACAAGGCCCCGCCATAGATGAAGTGCGATCAAAAGGGCAAATTTCCAATAGGCGAAAATTAGTAGCCAGACTAGCCCCGGTGCAGATAGTAGTGAGGGTGTATCAAAGTAAAAATGAAGGAAAAAACACCGAATAAAATATGTGAATAGTATATCAAGATGTAGTCATTAGGTGAAAAGGCGAAGAAAAAGTTCCAACGATAGACATGATGGAAGCTTTGATAGAAGGTGGCGTAGGTGGGGCATGTTAGCTTTGTAAGCAGATATTTTCTCTTAAACGAATAAAATGGGTTTATGGAGGTTTTCTATTCTATAACGGGGCATTGAACTGCCCTATTCTAATCGACGGTCTGATAAGGCGGTCCGAGTTTATTCTTTCCATCCACATCGCGAAATGTTAATTCTCCGAGCACATCTTCGATATCCCGGAAGGTCCTGATCTTTACTTTTACATTAGCATACCTAATCAAGGGCTAATCTATCAATTTTGTTTGTAGCCAATATTACTAGGTAGCCAATTTTAGGTAGGTAGTTTGCTTACGTTAATGGCAACGACTTCTCTTTCAAGGTCCCAATCCGACTCGGAGAAATCAATCAACACGCTTGTTCCACACTTGGAACAGAACCGATGATACTTGAGACTCTTGCCAAAGCAATATGATGATAATTCATCCAATCCCGATTCAAACTTGACATCTTCGAGTCTCGGGTATACCAGAAGATACCCGTTCCTCGTGCAGATAGAGCAGTTGCAGCGAGTCACTTTTAATGAACGTATATCAGGTAAATCCACTGTGAATCGCGTTCTCCCGCAGTGGCAATTGGCTTTATACGTGATCACTGGTGCTTCAGACGTTGACATCGTGGATGGCAAAGAGCTCTCGACGCAGATGGGGATGGGGATGGGGATGTGGAAGGGAAAACGTGTTGCTGGACAATCAGAGCATTTATCTATTCTAGGAATCCTGACATGGCTCATAGTTCCATTCCGCTTAAAATCAGGTATAGCGGCGCATATGCGATCAAGTTTGGGATAACACGAGATAGTTACAGCTCCAATCCATCAGGATCTAACAGAAAGGTACGGAAAGTTACATTTCCGTGCGCTGACTTTGTAAGATGGACCCAACCTATCTAGGTATTGCGCTGATCCCGAACGCGAAACCGATTCAAAGAGGGCCTGAAGAATACTTACGGTGTCGTCTATTTCCCCAAAGAACCAATTCGTAGAAGCCATACCGTGCAAAGTGTTGTATTTGACCTATCAATAAAAGATATCTGCCGCGAAACTCCCAGCCTCCAGGCTTTCGTACCTGGGCAATCAATGAATATCCTGGCTCTTACCCTGTTGAGAGGGATTCGTCCCCTTCAAACATAAGCGACTGTTCTGCGAAGGCAGGTTTCCAAAAATATAATCTGACATCTCCCAATCTTCTGACCCAACGGCGTTCTGCGCGTAAAATACGTTCCAGGGGTCTAACTTCTTCTTGAGCTCGTACAACCTGCCGTACTTATCACCCCAGAACGAATGCTGGAAGTCCGGCTCGATGTAGTCCGATTCAGAGAGGTAAGCTCCCGAATTAGGAGATACTGCGCGCCACCTCGCGCCCCAGTCCGACGTTAATACGTTACTCCAGATCGTGATAAGTTCCGTGTACATTTCTTGCGTCCATGCGATAATGTCGATGGCATGTAACTAGTGTGTTAAAGCATGTCGTGTTAGCAATTTTACCCTTCGTTCATCGAATATACTAGGCATTGCCTTAAACCCAGCGGTGACGGAATAAGAACGCTTAACTTACTGCCAT
Organism: Hypoxylon sp. PDH2405; assembly: GCA_023628415.1. Lineage (NCBI taxonomy): Eukaryota > Fungi > Ascomycota > Sordariomycetes > Xylariales > Hypoxylaceae > Hypoxylon > Hypoxylon sp. PDH2405. The sequence continues at coordinate 27,439 of JAMAKT010000121.1, read as the reverse complement.
CACGTTAGCTAATTCCTAGATTGTAAAAATTTGGAGGTGTTTCTAGAAATGAGGGTCTAAAGTGCCAAAATCGGCATATTTTTATACTCACCAACAGTCTTTCGCCATGCCGGGTTAACAGCACTATCAGGATACCCGGACTTCGGGGCGGCAGCAACATTGTAAGCAGACACTACCCCACCGCTATCCACGACATAGCGAATAGCATCAAAAGTAGATGAAAGTACCGCCCGGTTTTCCCAGTTTTCCCTCGGGAAAAGTCGACTCCCATACCGAGCTAGATTAGACCCCCATAGTTCCAGAGGAAAGGATTTATCCCACGCCTCATAGAAATTAGTATACTCTTGATAGACTGGCTTCAAATCGAGCCCTATTTTCCCCGTGGCTTTAAAAAAGGGGTCGGTAAGAGCTTGGAGTTCCGATTTGGACATATTCGGCGCGAACCACGGTGCCATATCCCATACGTAGTTGCCGCTCGTCGCATTGAGCAGGAAATGAGCATAGGTACCGGCATCTGTATATTTGGGAAAATCTTCGAAGTAAGCGCGAACGGCTTGCCAAAATTGGTCGGGAGATATTCCCTCTCCACTAGACAGGCTAAAGCTCATTGTCGTGACTGGCATCTCGGGGAATGCCTTGATAACCATGGACGTTACTACTCCGTAAGTAGATCCGCCGCCACCTCGGAGAGCCCAGAAAAGATCGGGGTTAGATAATTCACTTGCTGTGACGAACCGACCATCTGCCGTTACGATTTCCATGGAGAGAACCTATCACTAGTTTCAGTCTATGCTGCAAAGACCCGTGTGCGAATAAACCCACCTGGTCTGCCGCCATTCCATATAAACTCGATAAAGGAGAGTGCCCACCACCCAGAATATACCCTCCTGTAAGTCCAACCGTCTGTATGTGTTGTCATTAGCTCTAAAACAGTTGAGAAGTGTACGTATAATTAGGTCTATAGTTATCTTACCTTCCCCTCCGCGCCGACGATTGTAACGTTGTGCTTATGAGCAGCTTCATACGCTTCGAAGACTTGAACTCCCGCTCCCATCTTAAAGGCTGGCCCTTTGTACGATCCCTCATCGTAATCCTCGTAATATCTGATATCCTTCATATTATGAGTCCACAGGGAAAGAGCACCTGCTCCAGTGCTCTTCGCGCCGTAGTCATGGCCAGTATTCTTGACAACGAGCCGCAGATTAAGACTGCGTGCCATATTGATGGCTAGTTGAATTTGAGATACAGTGGTTACGTTGACCGACATTTTCGGATATGCGCCAATGGTACAATTTAGCGCATATGGGTTCACCGTGTGAGGCACACACGATGTCCCTTCGAATAGGATCGCATTGATGGACGTCGGATCATTCGTGCTGAGCTACATTAGCTAAAATTCTTAAACATGGATCAGTGAGAGGAGATGGCCGGGTTAAATTACTGAATGAAAGAGTCATCCATCCAGTGCGATGTGATCTCGGCACATTTGGCCGCATCTTGATTTCCGTAGTCGTTATAGCATGGAGAAGCAAAGGGTTTGGTTTGAATGAGACTACCGCCTAGAAGAAGATTGAAAACTCGATTGGTAATGTAGCCAGGGAAGACGACGAATTCACCGGGGAAGGTCTTGCATGGTCCAATGATAGACTGATTGGCAGCAGTTGCAGGGTCCGCGAAACTGAACAAGATAATGTTGGTCAACCCAAGATTGGTGAGGTTTGCTAGGACGGCATCAGTGAGCTGATGAGTCTCTCCAGGAAAGAGGTCAGCTGTCGCGTTGGAGGAAGACGGGTCGATAGTGACGAAAGCGGGAGCGACAGTATTCTCATCGGCGTCTTCAAGAACAAGTAAGTGTCAGGTTAGCCTGCTAGGACACTGTCTTTACACTTATTTGGTTCTGAGAGGATCGCAGCCTGACTGACTAATGACTTGACCGTCCACGACTATCGTCTGAGCAAAACCGAGCCACGAGAGTGTCAATACGAGGCTCACTCTTAACAGCCCATGCGAATACATGATGAGAGATGTGAGAGCCGCAGCAATCTCGCATGCGCTTGAGGGGAGAGCCAAAAGGCATAGAAAGCGATGGAGGTAAGAGGACGGCGGATGGCATAGAAGCTATGGAAGCTGTTGATAGGTAGCCCGAGCCCCCTCGCTCCTTTCGACCTTAAAGCAAAGCACCATGACGACTAGGATGGACTTGACTTGAGGAGCGATATCGTCACTTAACCGATAATTTCCCTACATGTAACCGATACAAGATGGGAGCGGGCACACGTGCGATGTTATTAGTCGGCCTCATTAGCCGGCATAGATGTGGTTATCTCACACCGGCAATTGGTGCGCGACGATGATTTCGGAGTGACCCCAAGAGGTCTCGGACCAGCTCCATAGAATAAATATATACTGCTACAGCTTATAATTGGAACATTTCGATTTGAACTAGACAGCATGAGATGGGCTGTCGTAGATTAGGACCATCCACCTTAGCTGGGTAAAGTGCAAGGCGGTAGATGGTTGGCTTGCTCGATAGAATAAGATGACAAGAATTCATACTTCGTACTTCTTGGTAGCAACTCTTGGGGTGCATAAAGAAGATATAGATTGGAGATATGTGTATCTAATTCAGGTGAAGTCGATGAAGGATGTACGGTATGTTAAAACTTGGGTGTTCACGAAATGGATACATACATGTATGTACCTCTTCACTGTTTAGCATTAGGTAGGTACATCCCAGTAACGTGGGTATGTACATACATGTATGCGAGTAATTATCAGGGTCCTTCCTAGAACGAGTAAACTTAGCCCTTATGGTACCTTGAAGTTAGCAAGCTATCCTGGCTGCCTGGTTGCGTATCCGACCCTTCCGTCCCTGAAAACGGCGGCCCCCAAACCTCTAAAAGAGGGGGGAGGGGCATATCAGCGATTCCTTATCGTAAATTTTTCTAATGTGGTTACACAACCAAGACGACGACGAGACGGACATAACACCGCGGCGTTAACTTTGAATCCTCATAATCTTTTGAGTTTATTTCTTTTTTTGAAGAGGCTAGAGAATTACAAAGTCTCCTTACTACTCAAGCAAGTCTGCGACAATGTCTGATCTCCCGAATACCTTCGACCGTAAGCTTTTTTTTCAAACTACCCCGCTATCACCTCATCTGTTCCTTTTTTTTTTTTTTTTTTTTTTTTTTTTTCAAGCGATAGCCTCACCCAAGTGACTGGCTAATATGATGGGGTAACTCACCTGTCAATAGGTCCTGTCCATATCGCCGTTATAGGCGGGACTGGCCTTTACAAGATCGATGGCTACACCCCTATTGCCCGAATCAACCCTTTGACACCATGGGGGTATCCGTCAGCGCCTATCCTGATTCTCGAGCACGCCGGCGTGCCTGTCGCCTTCTTAGCCCGCCATGGCGTCCACCACCAGTACGCCCCTCACGAGATTCCCGCACGCGCTAATATCGCAGCCTTACGCCACATCGGCGTACGCTGCGTCGTTGCCTTCTCCGCCGTAGGCTCCCTGCGAGAAGAGATCAAGCCTATGGACTTCGTCGTACCCGACCAGGTTATCGACCGCACCAAGGGCATCCGCCCATTTACTTTCTTCGAGGGGGGGCTTGTCGGCCACGTTCCTTTCGGCGACCCGTACGACGACAAGATTGCCCAGGTAGTACGTCAATGCGCAAAGTCCATGCAGGGCGATGGTGTGGTGCTTCATGGCAAAGGAACCGCCATCTGTATGGGTAGGTTATCAGACCGAACACCATGCTATGATTGAAGACAATTTGCTTTCGTAGCGCAACTCCCCGATACATATATACTGACCATAGTCGATGATCAGAGGGTCCGCAGTTCTCGACACGTGCCGAGTCAAATCTCTACCGCTCCTGGGGTGGCTCGGTGATCAGCATGTCGTTGTTACCAGAAGCCAAACTGGCAAGGGAGGCAGAAATGGCATTCCAGGTTATCTGCATGGCAACCGATTACGACTGTTGGCACACGACCGATGATGTTGATGTATCCATGGTCATGCACTATATGGAGAGCAACAGTCAGAATGCCCGACGGCTGGTAGGCGCGGTGCTGGACGAGCTGTGCAAGCATGAAAACAGTGACTTGGTCACCGCGAAGCATTGGGAGGGCGCCAGCAAAGGTGCTGTCATGTTTTGCACCAAACCTGAAGGTCGGAATCCTGAGGCGCTGAAGAAGGTACAGTACCTATTCCCTGGCTTCTTAGCGGAATGATTCGTTTTGCTTGGAGCACCAAGGATGGCATAGACGGATGGTAAGATATCAAAACCATAGATTATTCTCGTATGGTTAGTTTCGATAGACGGACTTGGTAGCGCGCATGCTTTCCTTCGTTGCCCCTTTAGAGGTTGCCTTCGTAAAGCCGTCAACTACATACTTCGAACTCGACATTATATCCAATACTTAGCAATACGGCATGGTTCACATGCACCCCACAACTAAAACAAGTAATCCAGAAATTGAATTCATGAACAAACTCACAGTAAGGTCCATCCTCCTCGAATCCCGAATCTAAGCGGTACATGATAAGCATTGCTTAGTCGCATTACATACATATGTACTTGTACCTAGCTAATCTCAATTACATGATAAATGAAGTGATAGGAAGCTATCCGACAAGATTACATACCCCTCAGCGCCCTTCCTTTATCGGAATGTAGAAGCCCAATCATAGGTCAGCCTCTATGACTTTGATAATCACGACGTCGGCTTGGGCCTTTATATGCTTGCAGTGACGGCCCTTCTATCCTTCACTAAATCAACTCACCACGACGTCCAAATACTTATCTATATTATGAGTATGACGGAACAAGAGCGCGCTGCCTACCTTCTGGACGCCCAGAACAAGGCCGTCCAACTCTTTGAGGAGATAGAGCAGAAGCTCATCCGTCCCGGCGTCAGCGAAAAGACGTTAAGCGATGAGATCCATAAGCTTGGCACAGAACGTCACGGCGTTCGGACCCATTGGCACAAGAGAGTTGTCAGAAGTGGACCGAACACTTTGCTGCCGTTCGAGGATAATCCCCCAGATCGTGTCATTCAAGAAGATGACATACTTTACGTCGATCTTGGGCCAGTTTTTGAAGCATGGGAAGCCGATTTCGCACGCACATTCGTCCTGGGTGGCGATCCTAACAAGAAGCGCTTGCGGGACTCGCTTGCACCTGTATGGAACACAGTAAAGTCACGGTATCAGGAGAATCCAGATATGACGGGCGAGCAGCTCTATGATATTGCGTGTGAAGAGGCCCGCAACGCCGGCTGGAATTTTGGCGCCAAACTTGCTGGTCATCTTGTTGGGTTATTCCCACATGAACGTATCCCTCGCGACAAGACGACACTTTACATCACTAAGGGGAACGACCAAGCCATGAGCAATCTAGGCAAGGATGGAAACAAGAGGCACTGGATCCTTGAAATCCACCTTCGGGATAATGAGAACAAGGTTGGCGCTTTCTACGAACAACTCTTGACAGTCGGCTAGATCCACTGCTAGCCAAACGATTCTAATCGAGCCGCGTCATTCGCGTAGCATCTACATATCAGGCTTCAACGTAGAGGGTTAGAGCTGGTATGAATTTCGCTCTAATGCCACTATACGCTTTATCTTATATACGGGTGTGATATTTGTAATTTTAATTTAGTAATCTACCTATATACACATTTAGCAGATAAGTCCTACTGTATCACTTTGGAAACTTGCGGATTGAGATATAGAGGGGGGAACTGGTTTCGGAGATAATCACTGCCTGTAAAATTCATTAGGTACCCCGAAATATTACGTTTGATCTCCCTAATTCATTTGAATCCCTATAAACCACTGTGGACAATCTCCATCTCCATCCATTATACCTAGATGTGTAAATTAAAACGCGATTCCTCTAGGAACGGGACTATGAGTTAAAACATATAGGTATAAAAAGTCACAACTAATTAAGCCCCCTCGGGGAAATGGCTTGCTGCGACATTGCATTGCCGAAATAATCTGACCTCATCGCTTGCGAATGCGCCAACCACAGAATGAAGCAATCCGCGGTTATGGAAAAGCACAAAGTCGCCTTCTTCCCAATCGTGGGCGTAGACCATCTTCGGTGCGATACCGGGACGTTGAAGCCGATGTATGATTTCGCGGACTTGGACCAGGTCGGAAATAACGGTTCCGTTTTCCAGGTGAAGTTTTCGGGCCGGAGATGGATGAACCTGAAGGGCAAGTTTGCCTGTTATCGGATTGCGCCAGCACATAGGTAGGATCTGAATCATATGGTCCTCGACGGGAGGTAGGTCATCGAGAGGAATCTCTAGCCCCTGCGAAACCATACCTAGTCCATCAGGGCGGGACTTCGCTTTACTAATCCAGATGTATGGATGAGGGGCGTATTCAACCTTGGTTGTTCGCGCAAATTCCTTGTCGGCGTCGGATAGGAGCTCGTACATCGAGTAACCTGATACAAACGCGGTAGTACCTAAGGGAACCTCCAACTCATCACCAGTTCCATCATCGTAGCGGCAGATCTGGCGACGGCCGCCTGGAACTTTAACTGCAAGTAGTGTAGTCACCACAGGAGGAGCGAGGCCATACAGAGCAGCATCAATATGCCAGCGATAGAAGCGGGTAAAAGCAAAGTCTTCCTCTGGGGGGATGGTGGTTATATGAAAGGTCTTGTGATGGGGGTGCTTGAGATGAATATCGCTCAAACCCTCGTATTCAGACACAAGCCCATTCCCAATGACTTGGACCTGTGGTTGATGAGGAATAGTCTTGAGATCCGGATGCAGGATACTGCGCTTGGCATCAATTGTCTTGCCGTGGCCATACGAAGTTGCAGCAGGATCGAACCGTCGGGTCAACTCGAATTGAGCCTTTGGGGACGTGCTATCCTTATCCTTGAACACGAGGATCTGGTGGGTGAAGAGTGCATTGCGGATAATGCTGAAGTCGGCATCTGAATACCTAATCATTAGCTATTGTAGACCGAGTATAGCCAGTTTAGAGGGTGCTTACCAAAGGAGGTTACCGATTTTACGGGTATTCTCCCATTGTCCAGATCATTCTGTCACGACACCCAATGTTAAACTCTTACCAGTGAGATGTTCTATATCTGCGTTGCGAACAGTGGCTCCAAAATTTATACCAGATGTCTCTGGGAATGTAAGGGGTTCTACTACAATCTCCGACATTTTGTTAGCCTTCACAAGTTTGATTGATTTTTTCTTTCCTTTTGGTAAGATCTAATATCGGTGCAGGTAAAAAAATAAAAATAAAAAAAAATAAAACAAAAAGAGATAATTCTGCCATGGATATTAGGAAGAAGGGGGGGGAACATGACCCTTTTTAAATACCTACGAATGACGCAAGGCAGTTCCCGAACGTTTGCGGCGTTCGACCTATGTCGGAGGTCCACGAAGGGCTTCCACCGGTGATGGGCGAGTGCCGGTACCTACATGTACCTACGACAGATGATAACTCAAATTGCGTAACTTTGCTTACCTTAGATTAGCTGTTAGATTAGGTGCTACCTAATCTAAATTTACCTACTTCTAAATAATTTGCCCCGTGGCCTACATGAGATGAATCTCCAAACCATATGTAGTCTTCCAGCATGCGGTTCCAAATCGAGAGTAATGTACTACTGGTCGAGAAGCTCCGGTGCTTGTCTACCCGTACGTATGTACTCCCTACGTCGGTATCCACTGTTGGGCCCACGTAGTTGACCACTCATCTGTAAGTGAACGGCACCCAATATCCTAGAGACTCACCAAACGACAGCCATAATCATTACCTCAAAGGTGCTGTTGTCTCGATTAAAATCGTCACCACCATGGACTATCACAGCTGCATGACCAGCTCAACTCCGGACTCTTCTTTATACCCTTCTCACGCCCGCCCGGCTGCAGTAGTTGTTGGGGGAGGTGCATCGGGTATCGCTGCCCTCGGCAATCTTCTCGAGGTCCTTGACTCTGGAGCCTCAATAGCATGGGTAGACCCCCATTTTAAGGGCGGTCGCATCAACGCCAGGTATAAGGAGGTGCCAAGCAACACAAAAGTTGGCCACTTCCTCGCCTACGCCGATGCTGTTGAACCCTTCAGGGAAATCGCCCAAGCCTCCTCGAGACCCAACGCCATTACTATCTTACAAAGCCTTCCTCAAGATGACACCTGTTCGCTGCACTATGCCGGAGATATGCTACAGATGTTGTCGGATGGCCTGCGTAAGAACAGTCGAGTCTCATGTTGGAAGGGCACCGTGGTCAGCGCCGAGCAGGACAGTACGAATTCGGCATGGTCCCTTACCATAGAAAATGACACTGGCAGTGTGATCCAGCGCCTTACAACACCGCTTGTTGTTTATTGCACTGGCGCGTCGCCTACCGTAGTGCCTTTACCTACAGCTATTTCACGTGGTCCGGAATTGTTAGACCTTGATATTTTCTTATGCCCGTCTCTCCTCTCGAAGACACTCCCAAGAGACCGAGGTGTATGTGTCGGGGTTATCGGTGCCTCACATAGTGCAGTCCTCGTACTGATGAACTTATTCACCTTGAGTCGGGATTCTCATCCTCTGCTTCGTGTCCGCTGGTTTTCCCGCTCAAAACAGCTCAAGTATGCCGAGGACAAGGGAGACTGGATCCTCTACGACAACACAGGACTAAAAGGTTGCGCAGCGCAGTTCGGTCGGGAGCACTTGGATGGCGAGAGACTTTTGCACAGCGACGTAGGTAAAATTGTGGCTCGAGTCGACTGTTCAGGTGGGCCAGATCAGGAAACGCAAGCCATGCTACGGGAGATTCCAGGATGCGATTACGTTACCCAGGCAATAGGGTTCAGCACGAAAGCTTTACCGATCATGAACCAGAACGCGTCATTCGATCATCGAACCGGGGTTTTCATAGATCAAAAGACAAATAACACTATTCCAGGACTTCACGGTGCTGGTATAGGATTTCCTGAGAGAGTAGTTGATCCGCTCGGGAACGTGGAATATGCTGTAGGGTTCCTCAAGTTCATGAGATTTCTTAAACGCGCGGTGCCAGAATGGGTACAAGCCGCTCCAAAGTAGCGTGCGTGACATCCCCCGATAGCTATAGAAAGGTACTAAGTGCCTTACATTAATTATAATTCGGAGTATATTTTTAAGAGAGATAGCTGGTTAAAAGTCGCCGCTAAAATTAAAAAGCCTTCGAAAGAACCAAAGTACAACGTTAAGAAGCCCGCAACTAGCTAAGAAGGCGAAAACGGCGGCGGATTGTCTTCGGTAAGAACGCCAACTTAATAATCCTCCCCATACTTCGATCGTCTTGGACATGAGAATGATGTATGCCAAGCCACTTGAGCAGCAACTTATATCCTGCAAGTACATAGTAGGTGTTGATGGGAAGGTATAGACTTGCGAAGTCCACTGTGCATCATATTCAATGAGAAAGCGTTACATAGTTTCCAACCCTTTAAACCATAGATACATAGCCAAGAATCCTACTCTATTACATAAATCATAGCGTCTCTCCCTGATCATTACCTAACCTAGCTAGTTTTTGGGACTGTTAGGACCAACGTTTCGAATTGGTGGAAGTTTTGCTCCCACCTTTTCTGTATTTCTCTACGTATATGCTAAGGACTTAAGGCAACCTACCTACTCCGGCTGCATACTTCGATACCTGGCAGGGCGCTAAGCACACTTCGGAAGGTATCTAGGTAAGTCGTAGCTTGGGATACCCATAATAAATAATCTAATCTAATCAGATCATCAAGCCGCATCAATGAAGCGCAAAGCTGGCTCGTATTGATGCCGAATTCGAACATTCCAGGCTCAAGTTGTGAATAATAGAAATCAACGTAGTAACGGACAAGGAAATGTTGATCATCACTCGCTAGCATCCCTGCTAGACGTTGCGATATCGCCATAATATTACTGCTCTATGTTACTAATATCGAACGAGCTATATTGTGATCAGTATCCTATGTGATGTTCGATAGGAAAAATATAAATATGAGGTAGGTGCTTGATACGCCCCCTGAACTGAGGGAGTAGGCCCAGAAGACTTTCAACTCACATCCGCTCCTGGTGGCCCCTTCATCATGTTTCCCCTAAGTATTCTGACGGCTTTGTCTTTATACGCATCATTTGCGTCACCTGCCCCTTTAAACGAGGACTCTTTTGATTATATCGTCGTTGGCTCTGGTCCTGGAGGTGGCCCCTTGGCAGTAAACCTTGCCCAAGCCGGGTACTCTGTACTTCTTCTGGAAGCGGGTCGGAACTTGACATCAGATTACAGCCAATTAGTTCCAGCCTTGATTGGCGAAGCTCAATGGGATGAAGCCCAGGGATGGTGGTTCTATGTGAAGGACTACAACAATGCCACACAGGCTGCCCACAACGATAAATTGGTATGGAGAAAGCCGGATGGCGACTATTGGGTCGGGCAAAACCCCCCTGAAGGCTCGACACAGCTTGGAGTCTGGTATCCCCGAGCAGGCACCCTAGGTAAGCTCCAGATCAGTTGAATACACCTAAGATGCTAACGATTGACATTTTAGGTGGATGCGATACTCATAACGGTGGCTTGACTGTTTTGCCCTCGGAATGGGACTGGGACAACATCGTCAACCTAACGGGGGATACAAGTTGGACACACGATCGAATGCTCCACTACTTTGAGAGGATCGAACGGAATTTATTCTTGCCTCCCGGGACCCCTGGACATGGATTTCACGGATACCAACCTGTTGGACGTGGAGACAAGAGCCTCTTTGAGAAAGAACCGCAGTTACTCGCAGTAACACAAGGGTCGGTGGCGGCTCTGGGGCTCACGGCCAGAGCAGCTAGCACAGATTTCGACGTGCTCGCCAAACAGGATATCAATGAGTACTCACCTGATCGGGACTTTCAAAATGATGTATACCAGATCAGTTTCAAAAAGGACGAACGTGGACGCCGATTTTCCGCTGGTTCTAGAGTAAACCAGGCTATAGAATGGGGTCTTCCACTGACTGTTCGATTCGACAGCCTTGTCACTAAAGTGCAGATCGATGAGGACCTACGAGCGACTGGTGTCGAATATCTCGAGGGAGAGAGCCTTTACTTAGCTGACCCCCGTGCCAAAAGGAACAACACAGGAATACGCCGGACCGCTACCGCAAAACGCGAAGTTATCATTTCAGGGGGCACATTTAACACTCCCCAGCTGCTTCAGCTCAGCGGTATCGGCCCTGCTGACGAACTGAAGAAGCATGATATTCCTGTGCTTGTTGACTTACCTGGCGTTGGCAAAAACCTTCAAGACCATTACGAAGTCGGCGTTATTCAGGAATTTCCAAATAATTTCACATTTTGGGACGAGTGTGTCTACCAGGAAGGCCAAGTCAGCCCATGTTTCGAAACCTGGGAACGCAACGGTACCGGACCTTGGTCGACGTTAGGATTCGATAAATTTACCTTATACACATCGTCGGTTGCGCCGAGAGGGTCTAGAGACTTGATCTTATACGGGGTTATGGATGCGGTAATTGGGCACAGTACGTTTTATTCGCTTAAAACATCTGAATCTCTTCCCTACAACACAGTCGCTGACTCTCATCGTTACAGTACCACCTTACACCAATTTAACCGGAGTCCTAAGCGCCACCAATGTGTACACTTACACCATCTCCGAGTCACACCCGCGTAATCGCGCTGGAACTGTCACGCTCCGAACATCTGACCCACGGGATGTACCCGAAATCAACTTCAACTATTTTACCGACGGCGGCGATGATGACGTACAAGGACTCGTCGACGGCATCGAGTTCGCACGTAAAATCTTCAACTCAATGCCAGGACTCGAGAACAGGACTCGCGAAGTCTACCCAGGGCCAGAGTTCGATACACAAGAGAAACTCCGGCAGTATGTTCGGGATCAAGCCTACGGACACCATGCCTCGAGCACCGCTGCGATCGGTAGCGATGACGATCCTCTTGCAGTTCTCAACTCTAGGTTTCAAGTGCGGGGCGTAAAGAGCCTTCGGGTTGTAGACATGTCGGCCTTTCCGACAACTCCGGGCACCTTTCCATTGATTTCCATATTCATGCTCAGCGAGAAAGCAAGTGATACGATCCTAGAAGATGCTACCCAAGAAGCTGCCAAGAACTGAAGCTAGGGTTGCCCATGTCACAGGCGGGTGGAGTATATGCAACTACGGTAAAGCTGAGGGTAGGGATGCCTCCCAAATCCGACAGTACCATTTCACTGTATGGGATTTTATACGAGAATTGGACATCACATGGAAATTTTTATACTTCTCTTAAGGGGTAGGTAGGATATAGCACCAAGCACGCTTCTCGCTTAAACCAAGACGAGAGTACTGGCCAACTTGAATATCGACTACCTACATTAGGAATATTCAATTTAATTCAGAAATTACCCCTTTTAAGATCAGATATAAAATAAAAAATAAAAAATAAAATAAGATAAAATGGCGGGCGACTAATGCGGGGTACTTATATGGGGGTCACACAAAATCCCCAATGAGGTGCTGCCAAACCTCCGGTACAAGGATTAACGTATGTAGTGTAACGGTATCGGTCCACTGTAAATTTTATCAGATCATCTTATCAATCTCTACACCTCTTGCCAAGACGCTTGGACGATGATGTTCACAACTTTTGAAGTGGGACGAATATCAAATAACCTAATAATTAAGATGAATCCTAAATAGGCATCTACTATGTAGACCTTATAACAGGGGTAAAAGGGAACGAAGTTACGTAAATCGAAAATATCCCATGTCAAGTGAAGATCGGCTGCAGGGTCTCTCTCTCTCTCTTTCAAGCAACTGGTCCAGTATGTCCCCACTTCAGACTTATCAGATCCGATGCATTTCCGCCCGATGGCTATATAGATGTTTACGTTACTTGCCTATACTACTATGTACAGATGATGGACATGCCCAGAAAATGCCAAGGGATCTTGGCTATTGCTAGGCAATCATCTGCGGCCGGTTACGGGCTGTACTAGTTGCGCTATGTTTGTAATTACTATTTTTCTCACCCTTCGTGGGCACATACCGTAGCTTAGGAAAGCTCTCCTTAAGAGGAAATCTCTGCAACATGTTCGGTTGAGGTCCAAGTTTCGCTCACACGAGAAACATCGTCGACGATGGCAGAGGAGATCGGCAACCAGGCTGGTAATCGGCCTCGCGGGTCGAAGGAGAAAACAGTGGGTGTTTGATATCTCGCTACGGCTGATGCAGCTTCTAATAAACCATTGGCAGGCATGGCAAAGGGCCCTGACTTTCTTCCGACTACTTCTATGTACCGAGCCAACCTGGCTTGACATTGGACTCATTATTGCTGGCTTCATCCTCGCCATCGCAGCCGGTGTCCCATACCCACTCATAGCTATCCAGTTCGGGAGGCTCGTCGACAACCTTAATGGCGCAACCTGTAACGTGGAATCCAATATCGACGCCACCCAGTTTCAGGGGACCATTGCCAGCATCCTAACAGAGCTTGTATCCATCGCAGCTGCCCAATTCGTCCTTGTTTATTGCCATACAGTATGCTGGAACATCCAATCTCAACGCCTAATGCACAGGATGAGGGATCGATATCTTCGGCACCTCCTCCGTCAGGAACCTGGCTTCTTTGATGACAGACATGCCGGTGAAATAAGTACTCGTTTGGATGAAGACTTCACTGCCATCCAGAACGGTACCAGTGAGAAGTTCGGCCGACTCATAGGCCAATGTAGCTTCTTCGTCACGGCCTATATTGTAGCCTTCCTCAGATTGCCTGTTCTCGCAGGTATCCTTGTGTCGCTCGTGCCAGCTTTCCTACTTCTAACCGTGGCCGGAAGCTACTATTTTAAGAAGTTCGCAGGAAAATCGGCAGAGTCATTTGCCGCTGGAGGCTCTATTGCGTCGGAGGCGCTCTCACACATCGCCGTTGTCCAGGCGTTCGGCGCCGGACCACGGCTTGAGGCCAAGTTTTCGAGACACATGGCCCTTGCGCGGCAGTTTGGAATAAAGAAGGCTCTTGTAGCCGGCACGCAGGCAGGCTTGCTATATTTCATTGCCTATAGTTCGAATGCCCTGGCCTATTGGCAAGGGAGTCGAATGATCGCTAAATCGGTCAATGGCGAGGGAGACACAACGTTCGGTCAGGTTTACTCCGTGGTATTCCTGTTGGTCGATGCATGCATTATCCTAGGCGGCCTCAGCCCCCTTTTCCCCATCCTTGGGGCGGCCTCTTCGGCTTACGAGCGAATAAAGGCGGATATGGACCGTCGTCCGTCTATTGAGGACGGCATTGGTCTTTATCTCCCCTGGGATACGGCTGGGCGTATTGAACTGCGCAACGTGTCTTTTAGTTATCCATCACGACCAGAACATCTCGCTTTGAAAGATGTGGACTTGACTTTCCCAGCCGGAAGGTACACGGCCATTGTTGGTCAGTCGGGTAGCGGGAAGTCCACGATCGCAGCTCTGCTGGGGAGACTCTATGATCCAAGCAGCGGGGAGATCTTGCTTGATAATGTACCATTCAAGTCGCTAAATGTTCGCAACTTGCGGGGATTTGTTAGTTTGATCCAACAGGAATCTGAGCTGTTCGACCGCTCCATCTTCGAAAATATTGCCCTCGGCCTCGTAAACTCCCCTCGGCCCGAGCACAAGAGCCTACGGTCTGTGATTGTAGGTCGGGAATTGCAACAATTCGTTTCTAGCTGCGATGGAGACCTCATGAGCGAAGCTACGCTGAAAGGAGGCGCCATTGCAGAGATTGCCGCCTTGGTCCGGAAAGCGGCTGATCTGGCTGACCTTTCCTTTATCAATGGGCTCGAGCGAGGGTATAGCACACAAGTTGGCGTAGGGGGAAAGCTTGTGAGCGGCGGGCAGCGTCAACGTATCGCCCTGGCTAGGGCACTTATCCGTGACCCTAAGATCTTAGTTCTTGACGAAGCTACAGCATCGCTTGACTCTGCCACGGAGAAAAGAATACAGGCCGCCATTGATCGTGTGGCTGGTAGTAGGAATGTTACCATTATTTCGATCGCTCATAGGCTATCTACTATTAAGCATGCTGACAACGTCATTGTTATGCGGGATGGTGAAGTGGTCGAACAAGGTGCCTTTCAAGAACTTCTAGAGCAAGGGGGCGCTTTCGCCCGTCTGGCTGCGCTTCAGGGCCTAGACAGTTCGACACGGAGGAACTCAGAGTTATCGTCACTTAACAACACAGATGTGGAATCTCTGAGCGATACAATTAGAAAACGTGCGTCGGCCTCATCAGATACAACTAGACACATCTCTTCTGAGAAGCGTGGATCGACGGAAGATGCACAAATTGTTCCCAATAGATCCGCAGCTACCGATATTGACGAATCTCTGCCTTCAAAGGCAGTCATTACTGGTATGAGTCGATTGATTAGACCTGATTATGTCTGGCTACTTTTGGCCGTTCCAACCAGCATTATAGTTGGCTGTACGTTCACCGCGATGGGTCTGATATTTGGCAACACCGTCAGCGCCCTCAGTTCCTGCAATGCTACGGCATCGAACACTCTGTATCTGGGGCGCTTCTTCGGGGGTCTCGTGTTCATGCTGGCTGTGGTTGAATTCTTCGCGAATTCAGGTAGTTGGTCATCATTTGGCCGACTGTCCGAGAACCTAGTCTATCGAATCCGCGTCCTATGTTTTAGGACCTTGATGGAACAGAGTGTAGAGTGGCATGGTTCTTCCAAGCGATCTCCGACCTCCCTTTTAAGTGTAATAACGAAGGACGGTGCATCGCTAGCAGCATTCAGCGGTAGTATCATCGCCACAATATTCTCGATCTCCGTCAACTTCTTAGTGGCTATTATTGTCAGTCATATTTTCGCATGGAAAATAGCGCTGGTGTGCTTGGCCATGGTCCCCATTCTCCTTGGAGCAGGAATCCTTCAAATTCGCGCGACTTCGCGGCATCAGGAGCGAAGCCACAATGCATTCGTTAATGCGATAGGGATTACCGTAGAAGCGGTTAACCAAATCAAAACCATTGCGAGCTTCTCACTAGAAGACGAAGTTGTCAACAGGTACCGGTGGGCTTTGAAAGGTCCGAGAACTGCTATGATTAAGGAGGCCTTACACACGTGCATCTATCTATCCATCTCGAATAGCACCGGCTTCTTTATATACGCTCTATCTTACTGGTGGGGGTCGCAGCTTATCATACGTGGCGAGTATACCCAGACACAGTACTATATCTGCTCAGTGTCCATGCTGCTGTCAGCTCAGCTGTTAGGGCAGATTTGGTCACTAGCTCCAGAGTTTTCTCGAGCAAAGAGTGCAGCATCGAGAACGCTAAGTCTTATGCACCTTGGAAGCGACAAAAGGCTCGCTAAACCATTGGAGATTCTTGACCTGGGCGACAGCTATGTGCCGGGTAGGGAGAATTATCGCGATATAGAGGCTGAAGCTGAGAGCAAGCCCCCGAGAGAAAATCCATCCTCCTCGGGCGTCAGTGTCGTGTTCCGCAGCGTCAGCTTCGCCTATCCAGCACGGATTGAACACCCGGTTCTCAGAGACGTTTCTTTCACCATCCAGCCTGGCCAGTTCGTCGGACTCGTGGGTCCTTCTGGAGCCGGAAAGTCCACGATCATGGCTTTAATCGAACGTCAGTATTCGCCACAAGCTGGATCAATCGAAATTAATGGAATCAACATTGCCTTGCACGAGCATGCTGACTTTCGAGACAACATCGCAGTCGTGCCGCAGGATAACGCGCTTTTCAATGGTAGCATTAAGTTCAATGTAGGCCTAGGTGCTCGCCCTGGCCATGAAGCCACCGACGCCGAGATCGAGGAGGCTTGTCGCACTGCAAATATCCACAATACTATAGTCGGCCTTCCGCAGGGCTATAATACGGAATGTGGTCCGAATGGATCACGTCTTTCAGGCGGCCAGAGGCAGCGCCTCGCTATCGCTCGCGCACTGGTGCGACGGCCAGGCTTATTGCTCTTAGACGAAAGCACCAGCGCACTAGACGCCGAAAGCGAACGGGCCGTCCAAGTTGGACTCGAGAAGATCGCGCGGAAGATCACTATCATTGCTATAACGCATCGGCTACATACCGTCAAGAAAGCCGATGTCATCTTCGTCGTAGAGGGAGGGAGGATTATAGATAGGGGAAGCCACGGCGAGTTGATGGAACGTAGCGAGAGCTATCGAATCAATGCTATGCAACAAATGTTACAATGACGCCAGCATTGACGTATTGTATTTGTAGAAATCGAAAATAAAGCCTTGGATTTACAATTCTCGAATTTGTTGAAGGTTGCTTTCTCGCATCGCCCAAGGATATTCCATTCTGATTACCCTACCTCATATAAGGCCTTCTATTAAGAAAACATTCCCCAGCGCTTTATTACATCACTCCTTTGCCGCGGCTCTAGGATCGATACTGAAACTTTCCGCGACAAGGAAAAACTGATAAGGATCTTCAGTTCGATACAATAACTTTCGTAAAACTTACCTAGCCAAGACTATTACGCTCTCTTTAAGAGGTGTAATGGTAGTGATATTCGTTGCCGCCATAGACATTACAATGCCAAGTTTTTGCCAAGGTCCTTGCCGCTTCGAATGTGCTATTCTGGTGTCCCACGGGCTGCCGTGGAACTTTGCAATAACCCTGCTGTCCACCAGAGACGTTGTCCACACCGCACACCAGAGATCTTGATGCAATGATGCCAGCCATTGAGGCGATTATTTAGATATTTCTACATGAAGCCTTTTGAATTCAGGCGTCCGTGGCATACTACTTCAGCCATTGTTTCTTCCCAAAGCTTGTTTCGTCTGTATACTCCAAAGCCGTCCCATTTTGCTAGGCAATGCTGGGGAGGCATTGGGGCAAGAAGTTTCGTGATATGTGAACTCATTGGAGAATCATCATTTTGGCCCCCATTCACAGCTGAAACAAAATATTGTTTTTATATGAATTGATATGCGTGTGAGCTCTACCCGGCTGTCTGTGTAGCCCAATAGTAATAATAGATTGCTTGTCCTTTCATTTTGACGGTTATGATAGTTCGCCATCTTTGAAAGCCAAAGCTCTACTTTTCTAATAGATATCACCAGCTTCTCATTTCGGGGTATCTGTCTTTGTTCTTCTTGTTCATCCCGCCCGTCGGCGATAAAGCCCCCTTCATTGTTGTGGTTCTCAGGCATGGCCAAAGAAGCAATAACTCCGGACGGCATTAGCTACATCATCGCAACGGCCACTGTCTTCTTCTTCGCAACTATATCAATTGTATTGCGGTTTCTTGCCCGTAGGAGATCTCGCAATGTTGGCATTGATGATTGGTTTTGCCTTATTAGTTACATCCTCCTAGCCGGTGTATCGATCTGCCATTTTCTCATATCGGGTCCCTATGGCTATGTGCCAACGACTCAGTACAGTCCTCAAGATCTGGAGAAGTTTCTAATCGTAAGAAGCGCCTTAATATCCGCCCTATTGTTGTTCCAAAATAAACTTACCTCACGGCTAGATATTATATGCCGACAACATCTGTTACGGTTGTTGCACCGCCGCTGTGAAGATGTCTATCCTTCTCCTTTACCGCCGAATATTCGTTACCCGTGTCTTTAAGATTGTTACGGCGGTGCTAGCCGGTGTGCTAATAGTGTGGTGGATCTGTATACTGTTCTTGCAAATCTTCTCTTGCACACCAGTTGACGCTTATTGGATAATACTGGAAAACACCGAATATTGCCTAGACTTGATCACATTGTACAATTCACTTGCCATTTCCAACATCATATTGGACTTCACGCTACTACTCCTACCTCTTCCGATGGTATGGCGTCTAAATATGATAAATAGGAGAAAGCTGCAACTCTGTGGTGTCTTCCTCGTTGGCATCTTGTACGTCCGCAAACCAATCCCGTCTTGGTTACTTAGATGCTAACTGCCCATCAGTATATGCATCTGTAGCATTATGCGAGTAATCACGCTACGGCAATTGGAAGAAGCCGACCTCACTCGTAAGTGTAAGAGAACTCTGCAATAGGTATGGGCTTCCTAGGTTAATTAACTACTGGTAGAACCTACGTGGTGGGTCGGTGTCTGGACGATTGTCGAGTGTGGTGTAGGTGTCAGTTGCTCATGTATGCCCCCGCTGGCGCATCTATTCAAAGAATGGCACCAGAGAGCGACCGAGGCATATTATGATGCTATAAAGGTGTTATCTCGAGCCACTAACTCCTGCAAGGCCAGAGACCAACGTGGAAAGTCTGGTTTATTAGGCTAAAGCATATAATACTAGGACTGGCTGAGGCACTACTTTTAAGGTGCGTTCGAATGGGTGGTATTCTCTAGGAGATATAAGTACTACTCCAACTGTATAAGATGCCAAACAAATTAGTCATATAGCGAAAGATGCATTATTTCTAGTATACTTTCTATAATACAATATATTGGATATTCTTGCGAAGATATTTTTAGTCTTGCCCAATTCCTCAACTATGTAAAACGCAGTGCTGAGGGCAGTCTCAGCTAGTGTATTCTACGAATATCATCTTCGACATAAATGGTCGATTTGGTCTTTTAGGAAACAAGGTAATTGAATTACCCCCGAGTCATAGTTAAACCAATGGCATATATATAATATAGTAGGTGTAGGCCGGCCAGCCAGGCCTTAGGGATGGTAAAAAGTCGGAGCGATATTTAGAATAGTAATTCTCTAGCTGTCGGTATTTTGCACCATAATCACATCATTACTGCCAAGAGGATACATGATAGTTTTAGGAAGGACGCAACTGGCGTCACAAGTGCCTGCGACGTTGCTTTGCACCGTTGCCCCCAACAGGCTTTTAGAGGGGCTCGACTGGGTTACCAGAGCGACTATATAATTAATCCGAAGCTCTTGCGCTCAATAGACGATATGAATCAAGTCATTTACTTCTTGTCGCTGATACCATGAAATTCATAAGTGTTGTTTGGTTAGCCGGTGCTGTAAATGTCTGTGTTGGGGCCGCCAGGAACAGGAGTGTCACCTTCGAAGGCTTCAAGGTTCTTAGGGTAATTGTAGACCAATCTGTAGCTGATTTGAAAGCGACGTTCGAGACTTTGTCTATTATAGACCTCAACCACAACCATGGCCATAGTGTCGATGCGACAATAGATGTTGCCGTCCCACCGGAACACGTCAAGACCTTCGAGGCACTCAACCTCACTACCACGATTTTGAGTGAAGATCTAGGAGCCGATATTGCTGCTGAGGGTCCCTTGGGCAACTATCCAGGTTCGCAGCCGGCATCTGATTTCGCGTCATACTTTGCTCACTGTTCTGTAACCTAGAACTCGATGAAAACAATCTCCCTAGACTGTCTTGGTTCGATTCGTACCATGCATATGAGGACCATATCCGCTATTGGGCTGATCTGCAGGAGTCATTCGCTAATAACTCAGAGCTTATTCAAGTAGGGCTGTCGTTCGAAGACAGGCCTATCCAAGGTATTCATCTTTGGGGCAGCAGCGGAAAAGGGTCGAAACCGGCAGTATTTTTCAATGGAAATGTCCATGCTCGCGAATGGATCACTTCTATGGTATATCGGTCATGATCTGTTGTATCATCTTGTATATTTGATCACTGACATAAATTCAAACTAGGTAGTCGAGTATCTCCTGTATCAGATAGTGACTGGATATAAGAATGATACGACGATACAGGCCGCGTTAGATAATTATGACTTCTATGTCCTACCAATTGTGAACCCGGATGGTAAGCAGTGGTCTTTTTTCAACCCCCAAAGAGCGCGAGTCGAGTTGCCAACTAAGTTACTGCTTTCAAGGTTTTGTATACACTCAGACGGACTATCGACTCTGGAGGAAAAATCGCCAGACACGAGATAACACGACTGAAGTCGGTACGGACATTAATCGGAACTGGTCCGTAGGCTTCGGAGGCGATGGGTCATCTTCCAACCCAGGCTCGGAGACTTTTAGTGGCTATCAGCCGGGCGACGCGCCAGAGACCGCTGCACTGATGGCCTTCGCCCAAGCTTTAGCTGCTGATAAGGGAATAAAGCTATATATCGATTGGCATAGTTACGCCCAGGTAATCCTGCTCTCGTATGGCTACACGTGTGACGAGTTCCCGCCAAATATCGATCGACAGATAAGTCTAGCAGGTGAAACAGCTGCTAGAATCGCAAGACCCTGTATGTACCCAATATATCTCGAATATCCTCAGCTCTGTGCATCGTAACGTGCAATAAGGCTTAAGAGCACTTCAAACTTGTTGAAGGCTCTCCCGCATGAGTAACTGCTGACGAACGCGTTACAGACAACACCACATTCGACTATGGACCGGGTTGTCTCGTGCTATACCAGTCAAGTGGGAATGGTCGAGATTATATGACCGACGCTGCTGGGACAGAGTTCGGTTGGGGAATTGAGCTTAGATCTACGTCCTACGGCTTCCTGCTCCCCGCCGATCAGATTCTGCCCAGCGGCATCGAGATTTGGGAGGGAATGAAGTATCTATGGGCGAATATGTAACTATTAGGATATTATCGATTCTATGCAGGGCCTGATTTAGAGCAATGATTCCGCCCTGGAAAATATTCACTAGCTGATATATGTTAGCTGTGCCTTCTTCGACTTCCAGACTTGGTGTTGCCTGTGCGCCTGCTTCGAGGACCCTCTATGACCTCTGCATGTCTTGGAGGATCCCTAGGACGCAGCTGACATATATTCTTCATGGCGTCAACTAATGGATTGTTTTCGTATCCTCTCGAGCCTTCCAGAGACTTGGCCTTCTTTCTGACTTCCTCTAGTGAGTAAGGCCCGGCCATATCATCACGGTCTTTATATCCACCAGACATACTGTTCGCGACAACGCCGAGAGCGGTCCAACTCAGACGCGCCCGACGCGTTCTTAGCTGCTCATTGGTAACGCTCTGAGCCAGTGCGGCTAACTCTCTCATCTCACTCAATTCGCGATCGATCTTGCATACCTGGCTAAGAACACCGACCCGGGGATCCCCGCTGGGAAGAAGAGTGTCAAGATAGTCGTCAAGGGTGTAATGGCGGCTCTGAGACAATATATGCGACTTCGATGGATACGGACTAGCATTATGTATGGAGTACAAGCTGCCTACGAAGCGGCCTTCCAACCTCTGGCGAATCCCGGGAAGTACGCCTATCTGCGCAACGGGGTCATCGGTAAATGCGAAATGCGTGACTGAGGGGTAGAGTGAGGCTGTGAGATCTTCGTTTCCCTGGTAAGGGTGACCAAGAGGCAGGGTCATCTCTATTGATGCGGCACCGAAGGTAAACACTTGAAGCTTGGCTAGTCGATCTCCCGGCGGGAAATCGGCGCAAAGCCGAGCGAGCAGCCAGGAGACGTCTAGGGAACCCGTGTGATGCGCAAGGATGCGCACGCCCCTTGTTTCTGGTCTTAGAAGGCTTGTGCGTACCGAATGATACAGAGCTACTGATCTCGTCGTTGGTATATCGATGTTTCGTCGGAGAAGTATGAGGAACACATCAATTGGGAAACCGAGCTTATAAGGAAAGAAGACATGCATATCGCGGCCGAAGATCTCTGCGAGTTTTGCGGGGAGCTCTTGGCGCATTCGTTGATTGTGTACTAACCCGCCAACGACGAACCAGTCCACGCTCCTCTCGTCGCCAGCGGGGGTGGTGTTACCGAGCACATCTGCACTGAATGTCAACGACTGAGGTTTACTATTGATACAACGAATGAGGATCCAAATCGAGGCAACTTGAAAACTCAGCCAGGGCAGGAGGGCCAACCCCGGAAGCACTAGCCAAAGAAGGCAGATTGAGATAAGTAGCTGTAGCTCGAGGAGTGATAAAAGCAAATAAAACGCCAACTCTCGTAACTCGGCCCAGCTTATTCTTCGTCGATGGCTAACTATCGACGCTATAGCGGCAGAAATGACACGTGGAATACCGGCGGCGATGTGAGGAATATCTGCTCTCAGCAGAGACGCGGCAGTTTGCTGATGGCTTAATGGTGTTGTCCCTAACGCACTATCCTTGAGGGCTAGAGTAAGGCTCAAGGATAAGTCGTTGGCACGAATGCGCCGTGGCGGCTCCCGCTGGGGCATACGATCTGAAGCAACGGGCGAGTCCGCCATGACAACATGCCGCGTAATGTTGGTGGGAAGTTTTGAGATATTCTACTTACTGAATCTACACCGAAGAAAAGGGGACAAGCCATTCCTAATGTTTTTTTCCTTTCAATGGAATTTATCGATAATCCAAGACGCGTAACTGCACATTCCTAAGCTCAGGTTCGCGTTGGTGGTGCTTGGTGGTGTCCCACAAAAGCCACAAAAAATGCGCCAACGAGCCCATGGCATGACATTGGCCGTAGCGGCTTGTATTGAGCCGCGATTCTTGTTGACTTCAAACGTGGGAAGTTGAACCAAGTGCAAGAAAAGACATCTTTATGGGGTAAACAATTGGGGATACCGTTTCTTAATTTGCGGAATTCAACGCTAAGTTCGTTGAAGGACAAATTCCATCAGATCTTTCGTATGAATAAGTCAAGCCCATGGTGTAACGTGTCCAGTATCGAAGGTAGGGATTTCGGGGGCTGGAATAGATGCAGCTGGAAGGTAGAAGACGTATCGAGATGTCGACTCTGGATGTTCACGATCAAATATTCCTCCCCACCACCGATTCTGTCAGCCGGAGAGGTGCAACCCAAGGAAGATCAAAGATACAAACATAATTAGACATATTTTCCACTGCGCATTTTCCTCTCGCTCAAACCATACCCGGAGTGATGTTCCGCTTCCCTAGATGGTCCTTGATCATTGTTGATCTTGTCTCCGAGTTGTAGGGCTCCTCCAGACACAACGTTCCAACGTTAGCTCTTGGATCTTAGATGTCCCAGGCATGTAGGGATATTTGTAGAAGGCGGGTAACGTCGGGACTTGTGGGTAGGGATCCTCCATCCTGAAAGCTTCTAGAATTGTATGCAGCGGAAGAAGAGAAGAAGCTAGAAGAGAGTTATAAATTGAGGTCTTGCTATTTTCAGCACCTCCAGAGTTGTGGCGGAGATTCTTGGCGCGGATGTAGACTTTAGCCTACGGATGAAGGCAATTCTGGAGGAGTTTAGCGGCGGATCATGCTACTTTACAGCGGGCGAAGGAGCCCATCGGGACCCACGGGTCAGTGTTACGCCAGATAAAATTAGAACCGTCTTACTGCCCCGCAGCGTGTCATTCCAGGGGTTAGGAACCCACCTGTAAGCGGGATCCACCAGTATCCATGGATGTTCGATAAATCCGGGATGGCCTGGGAAAACCTGGGATCGAGATACGGTAGGAACTATCTACATATATATAGGCACATATATAACATAAGCTTCGCATCTTGGCATGATGTTACTTACCTACATGTATCAACAGGCAATGTCCACATGTCCATTTGTGGTGTGAGTTTGTCTCGTATCGTAATTCTCCTTTTATTATAATCGTGATAGTGATACCATTGTGTGTAGCTCCTGCCGTCAACCCATAGGTACCTACATATCCGTATATTGTGCTCAACATTGAATGTGGATATGGGGAGATAACACCTACCTCTTGCCTACTTCTGACTTCTAAGCCATACATACCTGGAGGAAGCACCTTCAGATCTTGAGATGTGACTGACTGCTACATGGTCGACCTCACCTACCTCACCTACCTGGTTAATTAACCTTTTCTTTTTCGCCTTGGCCCTTTTTCATCCAATCTCATCCCACGTTCTCGACCGTCTTCTTAGGCGTTAAACACAACATAAATTCTCCCATTTCCTCTGATATTATCCTACCTAGGCGTCCTCTCCATCATCGCCACACGTCCTACCTAATATCAATACCTAATATCAAAACAAACTGACGTTAGAGAAAACCAACCTCTATACCTCTATACTACCAATACAAAGTCCTATTCTTCTTCTCCTCTTTCCTGATCTACCCCATCCTCCACTTGAACATCACCTGCGTCACCAAAGCAAATTCACAATGAAGTGGCCCGTCATTCTTCTTCCACTTGGCCTCCTCGCCGCTTCCGCCATTGCGGCCCCAGTTGTAGAGCGACAACTCGACCTTTACCAACTCCAGATCTCCTGGTAATTGCAACGCTCCCCACCGTTACCTTCTGTGGCTTGCCATTACTGATCAATTCTGATAGCCCGGCCAACAAGCACATCGACGGTCGATTCCTTGCACTGAACAACAACACTTTGGGCATCTACGACAGAGATGATATCTCCCCCGTCAAAGTTTACACGGTAGACAGCCAGAAGGAAGGATGCAATGAGCTGCACACATACCCTGTTGGCATCGTGGACCACTCCATCGGGCTTCTTGGCCCCCCTGGCTTGCTGACTCTCGTCGATATGACTAACCCTCGCACCGTCCAACCTGGAGATGGAAATGTTGCCCAGTGGGACACTTTCCGTATTTCTGATGGGAAGCTTACCAACGATGCCGCGGGTCAATGGCTTGCTTTCCCGGGTTCTGGCAACAGCTGGAAGCTGAAATGGTCCGATGGTGAGTAGCTAAACATGTCCTTCTGGCTCTTCTCTTGAGACTGGTCGATAACTGATCATTATAAGGTTCGGCCGTTATTACCGCCGACTTCATGATGGTTGACGTTCTATACAAGAGCGCCGGTGAAGGCCGTTACAATGGAGACTAAGTTGGCAGCCCACGGTATTAGTGGAGGGGAGGATGGAGGGGGAAAAGGCTGGTGTTGCGTTTAATTGCGATGAAACAGTGACAGAAGACAAAAATCAGATGCTGCCACACACTCTCCTCTATATGGCTTAACTATGCGATGGGTAAATAAAAGTTAATGCTTTGTTTTTATGAATAGGGTGTTGTGTTCACATTCGCGATACATTTGATGAGAAGAATAACAAGATTCGAATCAAGCTTATGGCCTCAAACTTCAAAGATCCTTTATACATGTCCGATACCTCTGACGTTGGGATAATTTTCGAGCTCATGGTGGTTAATTTCCTAGCTTCATTTATCTAAGGTATATTGTTGGATGGATAAGGTGCACTAGTACAGAACGTATAGCTGTACAAAAGTAAGGGTATTCCTAAGTTAATTATTATTTATGTTTAAGTTATATGTGTTATAAGTATGGGATAAAGCTTTTAAAAAGCCTTATATAATCTTATTAATTTATTAATTAATTAAAGTTATAAGCTTTATTATTAAGTAAATTAATATATTTTAATATTAATAAATTTTTTTTTTATATTTTTTAATATTATTATTTATAAATATATTAAGCTTTTTTAATTAAACGTTTTAAACGTTATATTTTTTTTTATTTTTATAATAATTCGTAATATAATATAAAAAATTATTAAATAAAATAATTAAAGTAATTAATAATTATTAATAATTTTTCTTTTTTATATAATTAAGTTTATATAATAAAGCTTTATAATAAAGCTTTATATAAAGCTTTATAATAAAGCTTTTTAATAAAGTTATTTATTATTTAATATTTTATTTTTTATAATTAATATTATATTATTATATTAATAAATGTATTATTAAATAAATAAAGTTTATTAAATTAATAAAAATAAAATTAATTAACTTTTATAATTAATAATATATTATTATATTTATTAAAATTAATAAAGAAATAAAGTTATATAATTATTATTATTAATATTATCGTAATTAATAAAAGTACGTATAAAGTAATTTTATTAATAAAAAAAGTTAATATAAATATATTAATAAATAAATTAAAAAATAAATATTATAATTAACGTAATAATTAATTAGTTTAATTAAAAGGTTAACTTTTAAATATAATATATAATTATTTAATTATAATAAGTTTAATTAATTAATCGTAAAGTATATTATTAAAATTAAAGTATTAAATCGTAATAAAAATTAACTTAATATTTAATTAATAAGCTTAATTAAAAAGTTAATTTTTAATAAAAAATATAAAATTAATTTAAATAAGTTTTACGTAAAGCGTAATGTTAAAATAATATACTTTTTTAAATTTAATTAAAATAAAAAAACTTTTTAAATAATATATAATATTTAATTAATATATTTTTTTAATAATTTTTTAAGTTTTTTTTAATATATAATAAATATAAATTTATAAACGCGAATAATTCGCTTTAAAATCTTTAAAATAATAAAAAACATAAAATAATTAAAAAAACTTTTTATAATAACGTAATATTTAAATAATATATTTATAATAATTTAATTAAATTAAAAAGCTTTTTAAATAACGTAATATTTAAATAATATATTTTTTTAATAAAATTTTTTAAAGCTTATTTTTTTTTATTTAAATATTATAAATAATATTTTTTTAAACGAAATTTTAATTATTTATAATTAATTAATTTATTTTATTAATTATTAA